>OZ036005.1:0-105000 GCA_964035015.1 Corallium rubrum | reverse complement strand
TCTGCCTGTCCTAGATCTGTCTGTCTGGGGTCTGTCTGAGGTCTGTCTGTCCTAGATCTGTCTGTCTGGGGTCTGTCTGAGGTCTGCCTGTCCTAGATCTGTGTCTGGGGTCTGTCTGAGGTCTGCCTGTCCTAGATCTGTGTCTGGGGTCTGTCTGGGGTCTGTCTGTCCTAGATCTGTGTCTGGGGTCTGTCTGAGGTCTGCCTGTCCTAGATCTGTCTGTCTGGAGTCTGTCTGAGTGTCTGTCCTATATTTGTGTGTCAGTTAGCCTGGCTGCCATTTTTAATATCTGTCATTTCAATTATCTACATATTCAACTTACTTTGGCATTCCAAGTAAGTCCTGTAGTGTGGTGTTGCTTGATATATGCTTGAAGTTCAGTCCAAATACCTTGGAATGATCTCACCCATTTGACATGATCTGCATCTCTAAAGAAAAATATTCACACGAATAAAAAAATATCATTTTAAGATGTACAAGCTTTATGTGATTAATTATAACTTAATAAAACCAAATATGAATTAACTCACTCACTCACTGAATGTTAGCTGCCTCTCTAACTTCCTTGCATGCTGCTCCCCCCTCTCCCTCCCTCCCTTTCACTCCTCCCTACTTAATTCCCTCACTCCCTCCCTCTCACTTCCTCTTTACTCACTTATATTTCCTCCCTATCCCTCCATCCTTGACTCACTCCCTGCTTCCTTCCTTCCTTCCTTCCTTCCTTCCTTCCTTCCTTCCTTCCTTCCCTCCCTCCCTCCCTCCCTCCCTCCCTCCCTCCCTCCCTCCCTCCCTGAGTTAGTGAGTGAGTGAATGAATGAGTGGGTGGTTGAGTGAGTGAGTGAGTGAGGGAGTGAGTGAGTGAGTGAGTGAGTGAGTGAGTGAGGGAGGGAGGGAGGGAGGGAGGGAGTGAGGGAGGGAGGGAGGGAGGGAGGGAGTGAGTGAGTGAGTGAGTGAGTGAGTGAGTGAGTGAGTGAGTGAGTGAGTGAGTGAGTGAGTGAGTGAGTGAGTGAGTGAGTGAGTGAGTGAGTGAGTGAGTGAGTGAAAGAGGGAGGGAGGGAGTGAGGGATGGACAGATATTTAAAGAACTTATGCTGAAAATTTCAATTTTTTGTTGATTTTTTGAAATTCACTACCGTAAGCATACCACTCTTTGTATCAAATATATTTCATAAACTTACTTATCTTTGTACTCCTTCAAGACACGATTGGCATAGAATTGTCCTGCATCAGCCATTTCTTTCACAAAAGGACCTGGTGTGGGGGACTGGAAAAAGAATTAGGTTTTAATTATTTTTTTATTTTGACTAACTTAACTCTTTCTATGCAGGTAAAGCCAAACCTATTTAACATATTTAGATTACATCTTTCCATGTGCGTTTGGTGTACTTTGTTGACTGTGATCTATTAAAGGACACATGCACATGCAGCTGGCATCAAATCACATCAGATCATGTCAGTTGACTTGTCTTCCCTTTTTCATACCACTGAAATTCTTCAATATTAAACCACTTGATGTTTTTATTGCATAAAACAAATAGATTACATTTTTCCGTGTGTGTGTACACAGAAGACATCACAGCGTGTAAAGAACAGTCATGCACTCAACTTTGTCTTGTGTTGTACTTTTTTGTTCTTTTCAGGTGTCATCTGTGATCTATTACAGTAATTTAATAATTTATTATTTGTAGCACACACATGGGAAAATGTAATCTAGATCAGAAATAGCATCGGCATGTAAAGAACAAAATAGTGTGACATGAGATAAAGTCGAGTGGTGTATGTGCTACAGGTGAGCATATTGTTCTACACACTGTGACATATCTTGTGTGATAATTATTACATGATAACTTTAACAGTAAACACATCTCAAAACATTTATTACATTAAATCTATTTGTATTATTTTATTTAAGTAGTTTATTGAAGGATTTTTGGGGCATGAAAAATAAACTAAAAAGAGATTGCCAATTGACATTAATGGAGGATTGGTGCCAAGCCACAGGAGGGATGCTGCCCCCTGATCAGAAGTAACCATGGCAACCCCACCACAGCCCACCTCCAGGCACCAGTGACACTGTCAAAGCAGTGGTGGAAATATACATGTATACTTACCTTGCATTCTATCAAGAGTGGGTGGGTGGGTGAACACAGCACAAAGCAAAAAATCTCAAGTGCCTTTATCTACTATTTAATAGATTAAGTGCCCACAAAACCAGTCAAACTCAGCTGGACTACACTGACAAGACTCTGAGCACTGACATACCCGCATAATAATTATAAATGAGTAACCACTGACTAGCATTATATACCTAATTTTTACCTTGCCTAAATTACATTTAGCCTCATTAAAAGCAAATGTCCTTTAACAGATCTATCACAGTCAACAAGCAATGAAAATGCACATAATTATAGAATTAAGTCACATTACTGTATTTAAGACTTTGACTGGAATAGAAACTTGAACAATAATTTGATAATATATCCACAGACAAATTGCTTACGATATACTTACCACACTGACCCATCCTAAAGCACCAATTGCTTCACTCACAGTTGACAGATGGTTAAAAAGTGGACTTTTCCGATTCTCATCACGTAGAGTCTGCAAAATTTATAAAGTGATTAATTCATTCCTGCTTGACTTGGCCAAAAACAGTCCCATTATCTTTTTCACTCTGTACATCTATATGTAATTAATGCCAGACAGTTTTACTCAACAAACGGAGAACCCTCAGACCTTAAACCTCTTACCCAGGGATTGTACCTCAGCCACACTGGGAGGTTAGTGAAAATGGCCCTGGTATCAGCTGGTTGATTCTATAATCTGATTGGCTGGTTTAAGAACTCGATTTGAATTGCAATACTGTAGATCCACTCTGCACAATTTACCCAAAGAATGGAAACAATAGCTTTAGTCAAGAACAACATTAGATATATGTTTGTTCATGACATTTACATGTATCCTGAGTGGATAAATCGTGGGGATCGAGTAACATGAGGAATAATGCTAGCCAGTTGCTTTTATGATAAACAGCCATTTCACAGAAATGACACATCAATGCCAAAAATTTAAATTACCACAATAGCCACTACAATGCTATTTTTAGTTGCTACAGTACCTTACCCTCATCAAATCATAAAATTTTTTGCTCATGGTTGCCCCCGGGCATTGTGGGAAAGGCATTTAGAACGACAATTGTTATGCAGCAATTAGAACAAATATTGTTCTTTTTTGAAAAAGTACATTTTTGGGGGATAAGAACAAGTTTCTTTATTACTTTCTAAACACATATATGACTATTTTGCTATTTTAAAATATATTTAAGAAAAAAAAATTCAAAATGAGGAATCGGCTTTGTTTTAACAGACATTGAAAACACCCTCATTTATGGGTCACGTGAGTCACAAAATTACATCATAAAGTTTACTCGTTCCCTGTCAGCTTAAAAACTAATTTTTGAGACAATCATAACTTGGTACTGTTATTTGGTAGAACCTATCCACAAAATATTATAAAAATATTATTGATAGTTTCTGAGAAAAATCACCCTCAAGTTTGGTCACGTGAGTCACATAAATAAGAATTCATGTAGAATTGTTAGTTTTAGCACAAAATATGTACTGGAAAAAGTTGCTAACAACTTCTTGAATGAATAATAGTGTTTTTACTTGGGCAACTATGTTTTGCCAGGTTACCAAGGCAACAAAAATATTTTTTTCAAAATTTCAATTTGTTTACAAATTGTCAAAGGTTTCTCATGAATCCAAATAAAAAAGCCACTAAGTGCAGCAGAAAGGCAAAAGAAAAGAAGAGAGAAGCTAAAGAATGAAGGTAGTTGTGAGGAGTGCTTTACAGATGCTCTACAGTAAAGTTAACCGATTACGAGTACCAACATGTTCAAGAAGCTTTCAGAAGCAAAGTTGAAGGACATTTGATTGATAACATTTTGTGGCTTGTGAAAGTGTTTGATATCTTGCGGTTTAAATTTGAGCAAACATTAGATTGTACTTGATTAACTGGCATTTTCACCAGAAATTTTTAATGTTATATCAGTTTTTACTGGGTTTCTAGGTATAATTTGTTATTGGTCACGTGAGTCACATTTTTTAGTCACGTGATTCATGCTATGGAGTAAGTTTGATTGAACATGCATAGTTCTGTCGACTATGATGGTAACCTAGCCAAAAATTGTTCATTTTACATGTTTTAAACTGAGTTAATAGGTATTATTTGTCACTGGTCACGTGAGTCACATTTTTGTGTCACGTGAGTCACGCTGCATTTGTAAGATTATTTGTCAAACAAAAGATGATTTTCAAAAAAAATCAATTGAGAGTCATAGTGTCATGTCCCAGTATATTTTTTATGAAAGTTAGAAAAATATAAAATTATTAAGTTGCCAGGAAAATAGATAAGAATACCATTAGGTAGAATTTTTTCTTTTCTGGCTGTCACGTGAGTCACGAAAAGTAAATGGCTATATCTGAGGCTGTGAGTATAATTATCAGGAATTAAACAAATCATCTTGAATATCTCCCAAGGGGGTTTCTTGCCTGAAGTGAGTTTGGGTTTTCCTAAATCAGACGTGGCAGAAACATGCATTTCAATCCTAAAATTTTGTGACTTGGTCACGTGAGTCACGGTGAAATGGCTGTAAAGGGGTTCACATGAGTGAGTGAGTTGGCAGTGAGTTGTTAAATATTTCTCATTTATTATTCATGTACAGTATATGTATAATTATTGAAAACAAAACACAAGTTAACTTTAACCCAAGTTAATTTGGCTACCAACAACAAATATTATACAAGGCCAAAGTTTTTATTCAATACTAGAAAAACTACAGCATTTCACCCCCTAGTTTACAAGTAAAAGTTGAAGATCATAAAATTTTGAATCATTTACATACTATAACATGGTCATCAGTGTACTACAGACATGATTATGAGAATCTGAACTAGAGATTGAAGTTCAAATTTTAAATTTGGTGCCATTGAAGGTTAGCAATTATCATTTAAACTTTAAATATGCATATTTTCTATTAAAACTGCACACACACAAGAATACATTTTGATAAAGTTGAACACAAATAACTAAGTTTTCAAGAATAACAAAATTGAAACAGTTAATTATCTTCGGAAGGTTGACTATGCCACGCTGTCTAACAGTCACCTTTTACACGACACAATGTTACATTGCCCACAACCAAAACGCGATTCATGAGGCTGCTTTCCTTCACGCTTCCTTCTTCTTTTTCAGCATTTTCTCGCACAGCGTAGAGATTTTGCTCTACAATGTGTTTGAACAAATCAAGACTAAAGAATAATTATAGGAAAAATCCCAATGCCAACCATAGTGTTCAGTAGTTTTAGAGGGCCAAAGGATGGAGAGAAAGCTGGCAAACTGATATGGCTTCCTTCCCTAAACCATTCAAGATCTTCTGCTGTATTTCTTTATCATCATCACGTTCACTGACCAACAAAGCCAACGCGCAACACCATCTTCGTTGTTGTCGAGTTCGATGTCTTCAACTTCAAACCCGTAGAAGTCTTCTTCACCGTCCGAATCACTAGAAATCTCTTTGAACATATCCATGTTTAACGCAAAATATGTTAATACACATTGACATGTTCGCATTGCGATTTATATAACTTTCAAGCGAGCATAACAATCAATTCTTCACATTATGTTCTTAGGAATGTTCATGAAGTCTAGGTAAAATTTCATACTCTTTCTGATGGTGCAATCTGTTTTACCGTAAGCCTGCTGAGCTATATATGATTGGCTAAACCATAGCAACTGAAAAATATGGAAAAATCTGTATCCGGGTAGATCGGGTCAATTACATACAGTGGAGCCTCGCTATAGCGCACATCATTATAACGCGCGACTCGGTATAATGTGGTTCGGTATAATGTGGTTTATCCTTGGACCCGAAACATTTCTCTTTGCCTGGTTATTATGATCACTAGAGAGAATTTGAATTTCTTAACAATTGCTGAGTGTCTTGAATGATCGTGACTCTGGTCGATTCAATGCAGATGACATGTCTAACTTAGCGCAAATATTTGGTGAATCGTTTTCCACAGAAGAGGTGAACGCATGGCTCAACGCTGACGAGAATGAAGCGATTTCTTCTCAAATGACAGAGGATGACATCAACAGTAGCTTAGTAGAAGAACCAGTGGCAGAGCTGATCCCGTCAATGAAGTCTGTGGTGCAGAGCATAGAGACAACGCTGAAGTGGGCCGAATCGCAGGAGAACTCTGCCGCTGTAACTATTTTTCATCCTAGAAATTTGTTACATCAGGCTAAAGTCGAAGCACGAAAAAGTTGCATATTTAAATATTGGTTTTGTATGTATTTAATACTGATAGTTTGATATTCACTAGGTAATATAACAAGATGAATACCATAACAGAAAATGTGATTTTATTAGACATTATAAGGATCGAACAAAAAGTGCTTCTGGCAGTATCCAAGCTTGTTCCCAGTACTCTTTCCACAATATTGCACCAGGACCGAGTAGGAAGAGTACTGGGAATGAGATTTACCCAATAACTCGCAATAACGCGCTTCATCTATAATGCAGTCTCCACTATGGACCCCAACTACCGCACTATAGCGAGGCTCCACTGTAATACAGAAAAATCCGTATCCAGGCGTCAAAGGGTTAAGCAGCAAATAGGTTAACTCATTCTTGTCTAAGCCAGCAGAAAATTGGCCCTCTCTAATTGGGAACCCTCAGACATCATAAGCAACAATAATTAATAACTAATGATTATCACATTGATTCCTGTCTGAGCCAGCTAAAAAGTAGCTAAAAAGTATTTTTTTACTCTGTCTAACCCTCAGACATCCTAGGCAGCAACAGATTGTTCTAGAAATCCAAGCGACTAACTCTGTCATTGATTCTATCTCATACTCAGCTAATTCTGTCTTTTTTTCAAATTGGGAATTACACATTGTCATTAAGGTGGTACTGGAGTCTAATTTTGAAAAAATTGAAAAATTCTGAAAATTGGTGTTTAGAAAGGTTTATGGTTGTTTAAATTGTTGGTGTCAGTAAAAAATCATTTTGAGTCCAGGGGGGTGTGGGAACTTAAATTTGATTCCGAAAATGGCCATCTTTGATCATTGATTGCAGCTTTCGCTTTGAACTTTTGGAACTGAAACAAAGAGGACTTACTTTATGTATCAATACGAAGATTTAATCCCAGTGTCCGCAATCACTCAAGTATTTGTCTCTGAATTATAAGCGTTACCTTATTTTGAACGGTGACAGATATACAAAAAATTCTCAACCGAAAGTATTATGGCGGACAATTGCGGACACTGAGATAATTTTCTTGTTACAGTCTTGTGCACAATCAGGCCAAATTTTGATCAAATCGATTGAAAAGAGAAAGAGATATGGAGGTTTAGGTCATTACACTGATGAAAATTTATCAAATTTTGGCCATATTACCTCAAATTACCGCTTTTTTAACCTAAATTTTTGTCTATTTCGACTTGCCAACACGTTCCCCCATGTTCTGATGAGCCATCGGCGAAAGGTCAGTGGTCAATAGTTATAACGTCTCCCCAAATATGGACAAAAAAGCACTGTAACCCCTATTTTTAGTGTGGGGAAATACCGCGGGAACGGGATTAACCAGTTCGCTTAGCAACGACGCATAAGGTGTCAAATCGCGGCATGTCAAATCACAACACCAATCTCCAGGTGTAAATTCTGTCAAAACTCGCTGTAGGAGAGCAATTACAAACGCATCGTCTTTCAGCCTCCATCTGTTTTATCTGCTGTTTTGGCGCGAACATTCATCCTTAGTTACCAAAGTTTGATCGCACAAATCTCGACAAGTATATAAAGCAGCGCTGTCAAAATTGGCATACGAACTTATTGTTACTATATCTTTCAACAGACCAAAAACTGTTAAGATCGGAGAAGTTGACTTCAGCCTCCAGTACCACCTTAACTTGTCATGGTTGATAACAATCCAATCAAAATGAGCTTTGATCCAATGCTTGCAATTTCATTGGATAATTGTATTTGATTGTATTTGTAAAGGTTTTACATTATGTAATTTCCTACCGTAACTGCACCAATATTATCAGCCAAAGGTTTTAAAAACTTGGGAAAGTCAGCCTAAAAAATAATATTATTATTTTAGACATTGTTGCACAAGTTGTGATTATTTCGGAAAAAAAACACCAGACAATTAATTTTTACTCTGGCTAACACCAGATGATTTTACTCTAGCTAACGCCAGACAATTAATTTTTATTCTGGCTAACACCAGATGATTTTACTCAGACTGGCTAACACCAGACAATTATTTTTTACTCTGGCTAACACCAGATGATTTTACTCTGGCTAATGCCAGACAATTAATTTTTATTCTGGCTAACACCAGATGATTTTACTCAGACTGGCTAACACCAGACAATTAATTTTTATTCTGGCTAACACCAGATGATTTTACTCAGACTGGCTAACACCAGACAATTAATTTTTATTCTAGCTAACACCAGATGATTTTACTCCTCAAGTGGAGACCTACTGGTAATTTGCCTGGTAAGGGTTATTACATGGGTGCCTTTAAATACCAACATTTATATAAAAAAAATAATATTTGGCTTTATTTAAATTAAATAAACATAACTTATTACAGCCAATATTGTGAATTTTAATATTGTACTTGCATTAATAAAATTATTTTACTTCCTGTTTTCACATGGCAACAAAAGATTATTAAAAGTTGTATAAATTCGTTGTTGTTTTTTGCAGTGCATTATAATCTGCCTCAATATGTTCGTCTGTATTAAATCACAATTATTCTAATTTAAATTTTGTCATATATCGCAATTTCTCAACTTACATCAGAAGGCTTTGTATTAGTTTCCGCTATACACAGCAACTCCCTCAATGATCCGAATGCTTTCTTAACTATTCCAGCCTTGAAAAGAAATTAAAATAACCCCAAATAAACAAGAGAGTAGAAGAAACTGTTGACTAGAGAATATCACAGCTTTGTGAAGCCATGAAAATCAATTTAGCTTACTTCTCAGCTAATATTAAAGTACAGTACCAAACCGAACGTTAAGCACCCTAACAAGGGCTTTTGAGATTTTCTAGTTTTTAACCAGTAAAAGACAGATCATTTTGAAAGACAAGCTACAACATCCAAGACGAATAAGCTAGTTCAAAAGAGCGTTATTTCTATGCTCAGTCGCAATGTTTTTATGACATTCTGCTCAAACATGTTTCCACACGACCCCACCTGTTCATCCACTTCGCCTCCAATCTTGGTTGACAATTCCAAATAAGCAACGATCTTGTCGTTGTAAATCTAACAAGAAAACAAAACAAGTCAACAAGAAGGTCGGAGGGGAACAACGAAGGCTTTTGAACGCTAATACACTGGTTCTGAACAGATCTGCTCGCAACAAGCAGCCAATCTTTCACACCTACAGCTTGAAATCTTCATCATAATTCATATCAAAAGTGAGTACTTACCTCATCAAATGCCGTTACAGAGACTCCTGCCATAATAAAAGAAGAGTTTTAGTGAAAAGAATGATATGAAAAGCGCTGTCCAGGAGCTAAAACTAGCGCAGCAAGCTACTGAAATCTTGTATGGTACGTGATATTTGAATAAATTTATCTGACGTCAACGCGTGACTGGAGAGGGCTGGGTACAGTATACCTTGTTCCTTGCATTCAATGGTTGCCACCAGACCATCTATGGCATCATTTTGCACAACTTCTTGTCCTTTTTCCTCATTCTCTGCTTCACAATTGTTTGTGTTATCAACTAACGCTTCTAACCTATTAGCAACAGCTTCTAAGCGCAGTACTAAATGCTCTAAAGGGGCTGTCATCTTTTTGCTCAAACGAAACACGATAATATTGATTGCCCAACTTTCGGTTCACTTTCGCAGGAAGTCAGTGTTAAAGTGGCTGTATTACTGTATAAACAACGCCCATTTTCTATATATTTCTTTAACCCTAATTAGGTTGTTTCGAAATTAAATAAACTTTAAAACAAACTTAATTAACCTCTTGCGAAATTTTTTGCTTAAATCAGTTCATATGTACCCTGGTCCCAGAAGTCCTACGCCGCCCGCTCCCCCCCGAAATGCTGAAAGCGGCGAGAGAACCTCTGGTCGAATACGCTGCTAATCTCACTTTCATGTTGCAGTAATCTAATTAAATTGACGGGGGGGACTTTTTGCACCACTAATAGAAATTTTTATTTAATAAGGACGTTTGAGGCGCAGGCTAGGAGAAATAAACTATAAAAGTCTAGAAATTTGGCCGTTTTACCAGTCGAGCAAGAAAAAAACCCCAACAGCCTACGAGACAAGACAAGATAACTTATTAGTTGCGCTGAATGACTCGCCCGACCGCTTCAGTGATCAAATTATTTATTCGTTTGATCGTTTCAAAATCACTTGCAAGCTACAATAACAGGAAAATATATTCTTATCCATAGGGCAGAATTTTTCCCCCATGGCGCTTTAGTTTCTATACCGCTGCTATTCAGAAAAATTGCGAAAACGAAACCGAATTTTATGTGTACAACTACAACGCAAAAATGTCACCCGTTCACAAAGAAATAATATGCATTTTCTAGAGTTGTGTTGGGCTTTGGGGGGTAAAGATAAAACCAGACGTTTTAAACTTTTTCATGTAATGACACGAGAGAAAATACACCGCAGCCAAATTAAACAGGGAAAGTAAAAGAAATTGACACAAATAAAGCGCCACCATTGTTTACGTTGTTTTCTTTTGAATCAATGCGTGTGAATAATTTGCTTGTGACGTACGCGCCAAATATTCTTTAAATTTTCCGTGCAAGTTTTTTCAAATCAGTGTTAGTTCACGTTGTTGGAGTCGCCATAACTTATTCTGACAGAGGATTGTTTCGGATTAAACTTTAATATAGAATACGAACATAACAACTTGTTTGGGAAAGAAGCACGAAGCATGTGTCTCACATTTATTATTTACTTAATTATTTTTACAGGATATATTATATGACATAAATTACAGTTATGTTCACGTGATCATTTGTTTATATTCAACACCCTCACTTAAATTGATGATCATATAACAATACAATATATGTGTACATATTATTTATTATTATTATTATTTTTTTTTAATCTAATTATATGGAAGTAACAATAAACATAACTAAAAGAAGAAAATTACAACATTTTGTAATGCCTTAATATATCTAGATTAAGACATGCGAGATAAACAAAAAGGCTTTAATGTCCTATAAGAGCTTCAATAAATTTACTTAACTTAATCCTTGTTACAGGCTTTGTGAAGATGTCTGACAAGTTTTCTTCAGAAGCTATATATATAATATCTACAGCTCTAGACTGAACCTCAGATCTTATAAAGTGGTACCTAATGTCTATGTGTTTGGATCTTTGATGCTGTACAGGATTTTTTGCTAAGAAAATGGCACTCTGATTGTCACAATAAATAGTAGTTGGACTGAGAGTAAGTGTTCTAACAAGCTCCCCTAGAAATTGCCTCAGAAACTTAGCCTCTTGGATAGCTGATGCCAAAGCCATGTATTCGGCTTCGCAAGTTGATAACGCCACTGTTGGCTGTTTTCTGCTCTTCCAAGAGATGGCAGACCCGTTTTCAGATAGTTTAAACACATACCCTGTGATGCTCTTGCGATCCTCAGATGATCCCCAATCTGCATCACAATACCCTAAGAGTTTCAATCCTTTCTTTGATTTCCTAAACGTGAGCTTATTTCCTAAAGTTCCTTTAAGATAGCGAAGTACATGCTTAGCCATACAGAGATGGGTATTAGTGGGATTAGACATGTACTGAGATAACTTAGTCACAATGAATGATAGGTCGGGTCTAGTTGACGTCATCACATAAATCAAACTGCCCACAATTTCCTGATAGAGTTTCTTATCAGCAAATTCTTCCTGAGTCCCAATACTGGTCTTATTTACTCCTAATTCACTCGGAGTTGCCCTTGGCTTGCAACCTTCCATTTGGAACCTATTCAAAATCCTTTCAATGTATTTAATTTGATCCATAGTTATGGTTGTGGCATTTAAAGTGAAATTGATACCAAGAAACCATGAAAGTCTACCAAGATCTTTCATCTTAAACCTACAACTTAAATCCATTTTCACTTCATTCAGCAGGGAAATTGAATTTGATGCAATAATAATATCATCTACCCATATAAGCACAATAATTATTGCATCATTATGTCGTCTGATGTAGACGCACGGGTCGGAAACAAGTTGTGCAAATCCATCACTGGTCAAGAAAGTGTGCAACATATGATTCCAATTGCGCCCACTTTGTTTCAGACCGTAAAGAGACTTATTTAGTTTGCAAACTAACCTTTCCCCTGTCTCACTGTATTTGACAAACCCTTCTGGCTGTTCAACATACAGTTCACAGTCTATCGGTGCATTTAGGTACGCTGTTTTGACGTCCATTTGATGCACTTCCATATTTAGATCTAGAACTAATTGCATCAACATACGGATCGAGGTTATCTTTGCAGTAGGCGAAAAGGTTTCAAAATAATCAACTTCAGGCACTTGTGAATACCCTTTTGCTACATAACGTGCTTTATACCTTTGTTCACCACTTTGACTTTCCTTCACTGTATACACCCAACGAGCCCCCACTACGCTCTTACCTTCAGGTAATTTTGTGAGCATGTAGGTATCGTTTTCTCGTAAAGATTCCATCTCTTCACTCATAGCCTTATGCCATTTTTCAGAATCTTGTGACTTAATTGCCTCTTCATATGTTTTAGGGTAAAACGATGTAGCATAACAATAGTCTACACTACAGTTTATCAAATCATTGTCATCAAGATCATTGTCCACTATGTAATCATTTAAATGATCAGGTGGCTTTCTAGTACGCCTAACAGGGTATCTCAAATTTGGATTCCCTTCACCTAGTGGAGCTGGCTGGTCAACAACTTCATGTTCAAGTGGACCTACATCAGCATTTTGGGGGTGAGGAAGAACGTTTTCCTCCCCAGGTCCTACTGGAAGGGGGACATTTTCCTCCTCAGGCCCTCCTGGGGGGGAAACATTTTCCTCTTCTGGTCTTATATGCCTATCAAAAAATTGGTCATTACTTTCATGTTTATCATGATCGTGCTCATTGCTCTCACTGCTAAACTTGTTGGTAAACTTCACATTTCTTATCTTTGCAATTTTCCCACTTTCTGGGAAATATACCAAATAGGCAGGACTGCCCTTGTCATACCCAAAGAAAATACCCCTCTCGCACCTTGCATCGAGTTTTGCCTTATTCTGAGTGTATGCAAAACACTCGGTGCCAAAGATTGCCATATTTGATATATTTGGCTTCTTTTGGGTTAGTGCCTGGTACGGGGTTTGTTTGATGCAACTGTTGTAACACCTGTTACGAATGTAAGTTGCAGTCATAACTGCATATGGCCAAAATCTTTTGTCAAGATTTGCACTTATGAGCAGGCACCTAGCCATTTCAAAAAGTGTTCGCCAATTCCTTTCTGCAGTCCCATTTTGATGTGGGGAGTAAGGAGCAGAAGTCTCGTGTTTGATTTGATTTTTCACAAGGAGAGATTTATATGCATGGCTGGTAAACTCTGATCCATTATCAGATCTAATGCATTTTATATTCCCATAAGGGGAAGAGTCTGCTAAAAATCTCTCTGTGGCACTTAAAGTATCAGACTTATTCTTCAGGAAATATGTAAAGGTGGTTCCTGAATAATCATCAGTTAGTCCCAAAACATACTTAAAACCTTCTTCAGATTCTGGGGTAATCGGTCCTGCCAGATCTGCATGCACTAACTCTAAAGGGGTTTTTGCCTTACTGTCTGGATCCTTATTCCTAACGTTGGTCATTTTCCCCAAAATACACACTTCACAATCTCCTAGCTTTGTCTTATTACTGATTGACATGCCCTCAACAACATTCTCTAGCTTTAAAGTATCCTTAATATTGCAGTGCCCTAAAATTTTGTGCCATGTTTGTAAATCATGTTTCCTAGACTTAACAGAGCATAAATAGTATAAGCGACCTCTCTTTTGAATATCAAAATCTGTACCATCACATGCACTTAAGACTGCTTGTCCTGGCTTAAAAGAGATTGATGCACCATTCTCAGATGCTGCCTGTACTGAAAAAATATCTTGGCTAAATGAGGGTATATACAATGCATTTTGTAAGGTTACATTATGCTGATTACCTGCTCTATCACATAGGAGGACCTTAGCATCTCCCCTATTTAAAGCAATATTATTACGCCTAGTGCCATCCGCTAACTCAATAAAATGCACTTCTGGATTGAAATTTTCATCAAGATTAATAAATTTACTCTTATCATTAACTATGTGGGTCGTAGCGCCACAGTCAACAAGTAAACTTGCCTTCAAGTAGTCCACGTCGTTGTCGGCAGGTACATCACTCACTCTAAATACAAAAGATTGTTCCTGATCCTGAACGGTCTTCACTGAGTTCTTAGTGTCCGTTTCTTGGTTGAGGTTCTTCTTTCTGCATTCCTGTGTATTGTGAGTCCTCGTCTTACAATGGTGGCACCATTTCTTAGATCTTGTGCATTGGTCTGCTTTATGTCCTGGCAACTTGCATGCGTAACACTTGACTTTCGCGTTATAAAAGCCCGTCTTCATCACGTTGTCTTTCGATGTGGGTTTCTCGTTTTCTTCGAACGCCCGTAGTGCAACTTTAAACTCGGGATAGGATGGTTGCTTGTCTTTTTGTGTGATCACTGTATTAAACGCCTTAAAGTCTTGAGGAAGTCCTTTCAAGACCATTGCTATTAGAAGAGCATCGCCAACTGTTTCTCCGGCGTTCTTTAATGCTGCCACAGCCGCCTCGGCTCTTAGTAAATAGTCAGTCACACTCTCGGCTTCCCTTTTACTAAGCGTGGTTAATTCGGTATACAGCGAGATCACTTTGGGTTTCCCACTCGACATATAACACAGGAAAAAACGGTCAAAAAACATTAATGGGAATTTTAATGGTAAATTGCTAATTCCCATTCAAAATACCATTAATGGGAAAGTAGAACTGTTCCCATTAATGGTTTTTTTATAAAAAACATTAATGGTAATAAAAAATACATTAATGGGAACAGTTCTACTTTCCCATTAATGGTTTTTTAATAAAAAACATTAATGGTAATAAAAAATACATTAATGTATTTTTCAAAAAATACATTAATGGGAACAGTTCTACTTTCCCATTAATGTTTTTTTTATGAAAAACATTAATGGTAATAAAAAATACATTAATGGGAACAGTTCTACTTTCCCATTAATGGTTTTTTTATAAAAAACATTAATGGTAATAAAAAATACATTAATGTATTTTTCAAAAAATACATTAATGGGAACAGTTCTACTTTCCCATTAATGGTTTTTTTATAAAAAACATTAATGGTAATAAAAAATACATTAATGGGAACAGTTCTACTTTCCCATTAATGGTTTTTTTATAAAAAACATTAATGGTAATAAAAAATACATTAATGGGAACAGTTCTACTTTCCCATTAATGGTATTTTGAAAAGTCCATTGATATTTTTTTTATAAATACCATTAATGATTTAATACAAGAACTAATGTGTTTTTTGTGAAACACATGAATGTATTTCTATTTACATTTATGTATTTATTTGAAAAAACGTGCATGTGTTTAGGTTTCCGTTCATGGTTTTTTATTCTAAAAACATGAATGTATTTCTATTTACATTGATGTATGATTGAAAAAACATGAATGTGTTTAGATTGCCATTCATGGTGTTTATTTAAAAACCATGAATGTACTTCTATTTACATTCATGTATTTAATTGAAAAAACTTTAAATCCATTCGGCAAAAACTCAATAATTCATGAGGAAAACACAAAGAAAATCAGTACCATGTCCGTGGTTTTATATATGATAAAGAATCCTCTTGGTTTACATAAACTTTAGCTTTGATTTTCTCGGCTTAGACAAGGTTATTTTTCAAACTTACTACGCCAATGAACTTACCAAGTGGTTCGTTTTTGAAGTCGTTCAATAACTCGCAGTTCGTGTTTTATCAGATATAAAAACACTCGGCTTCGCCTCGTGTCTTTATATCTGATAAAACACTCCTGCTCGTTTATTAAACAGTACTTTACGGTTTTTATTAAAAAAAACATGAATGTATTTTTATTTATGGTAAGTCAGTTGAAAAACCACAAATGCGTTTCGATCTCTATTGATCGAGTCAATTATTGGTTTTATTAAACTATTTTTTTAATAATTAGTTTTATCTAGAAACTATTAATTGAATAAACGTAGACAATACAGTTGCTGAGTTGTAAACATGAACTGCGAAGCGAACAATTGCTCAAAAGTAAGGTGAACGGCAACATTTGAAGTTCGAAGAATTAATGTGGAGCTCATAAAAAACAGATAATTAAGAAACTGAACCAAAAACCATATAATAAATGGATTATTAACCTCTTTTACTCTGTATATGTACTGGAAAGTATCTGCCTTGGGTTTTCTCGCACAAACATTGCTCCTTCGTCGTTCGGTTTATAACTTGATTTAATTAACTACATAAAAGATAAAGGCTTTTACTTTGCGTTGTACCTTATTTTGTGAAGGTCACTGGAGATCGACTTCCCTGATGGTTTTTGGAAAGGTAAATGTTTTTTCACAACAGCAACATCTTTGCACATCTCCTCTACAAGCCTCTTTACTTTCATCTGCTCCCCAATCAGATTAATCCACCACAGCTGCACCGTCAATCTTTTGCTCTAAAATTTGTTTAAATATTTATATATATACACACATAGACCGGATAAAGTTTGAAATGGCGATTGAGAAATTAGGAAATACAAACACATAATGGGCACAAAAACATACATATATATATATAGGCACATGTAATTAAGCCCTAATCAAATTAGAACACAAGTCATCGCAAGTTGGCAGTCACGAATTCCTGTGGCCGTGTGGCAGTCGTCCGAACACCCAAATTAACAAAATAAAGATTTCATGAGTGTTTTAAATAAGTTTTAACTTTGCCACGGTACATAATATTTTTGGGAAATTATTCAGAGCGGCTAGCTGGGATAGCGTAACCGGCAACTTGACTTGCATTCTCGTTTGATTAGGGCTTTATTAACAAAGCAAAACATGTTTATAAGCAGTAGCCAAGCAGAAAGAACATCAACAAAGACACAACTAAATTTGAAAATAAATGGCTATTGTACGCTTCAATTCCAAAGACAAATAAAACAAACAGAAACAGTAAATCATATAAAACAAATATTCTAAAAAGTCAGTAACTCAAAACTCAGTAATTGCAGTACTAGATACGGTGAAAATCGTTGTGATATTTTCGCCTTTTTAAAAACTCACCTGTAATTTTGAATGCTGTTTCTCTCTCAAAATGTTTCCTTATCCAGGAGGAAACTTCGTCGACTGACGTTTCTCTCAGCTGCTTATTGTTAACCTCCACGAAATCGTCGCTACCCGAACTCATTTTCAAAAAAAAATCGTTTTAAAAACCCAAAACTTTAACAAAACAACTTACTCTGATAATTGTCTTCAAAGAAATGAGAGCGAGTGCCTGGGGAACTGAGGTATTATGGGATATATATGGTTACCTGCAGTGGATGGAGTTGGTGGACCATTGCTTGACATTTTACATTAATGATTTTACATTGTCATGAATGTTTTTTGAAGAAATACCATTAATGGAAGTTAAAAACACATGAATGGTAACTCTGTGATCAATTGCTTGACATTTTACATTAATGATTTTACATTGTCATGAATGTTTTTTGAAGAAATACCATTAATGGAAGTTAAAAACACATGAATGGTAACTCTGTGATCAATTGCTTGACATTTTACATTAATGATTTTACATTGTCATGAATGTTTTTTGAAGAAATACCATTAATGGAAGTCAAAAACACATGAATGGTAACTCTGTGATCAATTGCTTGACATTTTACATTAATGATTTTACATTGTCATGAATGTTTTTTGAAGAAATACCATTAATGGAAGTTAAAAACACATGAATGGTAACTCTGTGAGCAATTGCTTCACATTTTACATTAATGATCTTACATTATCATGAATGTTTTTTGAAGAAATACCATTAATGGAAGTTAAAAACACATGAATGGTAACTCTGTGATCAATTGCTTCACATTTTACATTAATGATTTTACATTATCATGAATGTTTTTGGAAGAAATACCATTAATGGAAGTTAAAAACACATGAATGGTAACTCTGTGATCAATTGCTTCACATTTTACATTAATGATTTTACATTATCATGAATGTTTTTGGAAGAAATACCATTAATGGAAGTTAAAAACACATGAATGGTAACTCTGTGATCAATTGCTTCACATTTTACATTAATGATTTTACATTATCATGAATGTTTTTTGAAGAAATACCATTAATGGAAGTTAAAAACACATGAATGGTAACTCTGTGATCAATTGCTTGACATTTTACATTAATGATTTTACATTGTCATGAATGTTTTTTGAAGAAATACCATTAATGGAAGTTAAAAACACATGAATGGTATAACTCTGTGATCAATTGCTTGACATTTTACATTAATGATTTTACATTGTCATGAATGTTTTTTGAAGAAATACCATTAATGGAAGTCAAAAACACATGAATGGTAACTCTGTGATCAATTGCTTGACATTTTACATTAATGATTTTACATTGTCATGAATGTTTTTTGAAGAAATACCATTAATGGAAGTTAAAAACACATGAATGGTAACTCTGTGAGCAATTGCTTCACATTTTACATTAATGATCTTACATTATCATGAATGTTTTTTGAAGAAATACCATTAATGGAAGTTAAAAACACATGAATGGTAACTCTGTGATCAATTGCTTCACATTTTACATTAATGATTTTACATTATCATGAATGTTTTTGGAAGAAATACCATTAATGGAAGTTAAAAACACATGAATGGTAACTCTGTGATCAATTGCTTCACATTTTACATTAATGATTTTACATTATCATGAATGTTTTTGGAAGAAATACCATTAATGGAAGTTAAAAACACATGAATGGTAACTCTGTGATCAATTGCTTCACATTTTACATTAATGATTTTACATTATCATGAATGTTTTTTGAAGAAATACCATTAATGGAAGTTAAAAACACATGAATGGTAACTCTGTGATCAATTGCTTGACATTTTACATTAATGATTTTACATTGTCATGAATGTTTTTTGAAGAAATACCATTAATGGAAGTTAAAAACACATGAATGGTAACTCTGTGATCAATTGCTTCACATTTTACATTAATGATTTTACATTATCATGAATGTTTTTTGAAGAAATACCATTAATGGAAGTTAAAAACACATGAATGGTAACTCTGTGATCAATTGCTTGACATTTTACATTAATGATTTTACATTGTCATGAATGTTTTTTGAAGAAATACCATTAATGGAAGTTAAAAACACATGAATGGTAACTCTGTGAGCTAGCAATTACCATTAATGTGTTTTTTTAAGAATGGGAATTCATCGAAACCCATGCAAAATCATTAATGTTTTTCTCCCGTTTTTTCCTGTGTAATGTTCCCTGAGTATGCCGATCGCCTTCTTGCCATCATCTTTGGCATCTCTCATGACTAGAGCGAGTGACCGATCGTCTAGTACTTGTATAAGTTCAGCATAAACATCGGCATTCTTTGTTTCATCTGGTTCCTCGCTTTCCACAGTAGATTTTAACTTTAGAATGTGTAGATAACCCATGAATTTTGTTTCCCATAGTTCGTATTTCCTTTCATCTCCATTGAAAAAGTTTCTCGCTCTGGGCCCATAACCTGTTGGAGTCGCCATAACTTATTCTGACAGAGGATTGTTTCGGATTAAACTTTAATATAGAATACGAACATAACAACTTGTTTGGGAAAGAAGCACGAAGCATGTGTCTCACATTTATTATTTACTTAATTATTTTACAGGATATATTATATGACATAAATTACAGTTATGTTCACGTGATCATTTGTTTATATTCAACACACGTTCTCTTCTTTAGAGTGTTCATAAACAACGGATTTTTATTCTTTAGCATGCATGAGATGACTGGATGAGATCAAAGTAGGAGTTAAAAAAATAAACAGCTATCAATTCGTGGTTAATACAAATGTATGGCGCCTTGCTTTTGGCATTACGACGCCGTCATTATATTCGTAATAAAATTAGCGATAGGATTTATAAATTACAATCACAGAATGGTATAACAAGTTCATTTATGCAACAACTTACAACTGTATTCAAATTTAAAAAAAAACACGTCATACTTGGATGTCACGGCGAACCCACTAGAGAATATTGAAAAAGTTGCTGAACGACGTTCTCGGTATACATAAATTATAGTTCGGCGGCAGATTAATACTCGATCGCCCAATCCGTATGGCAACGTAGAAATATTTCTTGAGTAAGAGAAATACACACTGAAATAATATTTATACTTCTCACGTACTGCAAACTCGGTGTACCAAGGTACGACCCGGAAATGTGCACCAGCAACGGTATTTGTTAGTTCTTGTTCTTTACGGCTTTGTTTTGCAATTTTGCTCCGGAGATTTTAACATAACGATGCTACAAACGCCTTACAAGATGCAGTATAAGTATATTTCTTCCATGATTTCTTCACGCCTCCACCTTTGACTTGTAGTTGTGTAATTATTTATTTTAATCGACACCCCCCTAACATATCTCTTAGCCAATCAGAAAATGGGGTCAAGATCTGACCCTAGCGACTTCATTGGCTCGGTGCGATCAAAGAAACGGCCAATTCGACCAGAGGTTCTCTCGCCGCTTTCAGCATTTCGGGGGGGAGCGGGCGGCGTAGGACCTCTGGGACCAGGGTAGTTCATATGCAGCGCAATTTTAATTTAATTATAATTAATGCATTAATTATGAAAATAAGGTTTAATTTAGTCGGGTGATAAATATTATTGCCAGCAGATAACTTTTAAAAGACCATATCAAACACGAATACATTGAGAGAAGGCTAAATATTTTAATAGAAACTAACGTTTCGGTTTACTTTATAGACGGTAATTAACCCACAAACCATTTTGCGCATTTACTCACTTTTCCAGCTGGTAATCTTAATCTTAGTAACTCTAGTAATCTTATAGTAACTCTGGTAATCTTAGTAATCTTAGTAGTAGTAATAATAATAATAACAATAACAGTAACAGTAACAGTAACAGTAACAGTAACAGTAACAGTAACAGTAACAGTAACAGTAACAGTAACAGTAACAGTAACAGTAACAGTAACAGTAACAGTAACAGTAACAGTAACAGTAACAGTAACAGTAACAGTAACAGTAACAGTAACAGTAACAGTAACAGTAACAGTAACAGTAACAGTAACAGTAACAGTAACAGTAACAGTAACAGTAACAGTAACAGTAACAGTAACAGTAACAGTAACAGTAACAGTAACAGTAACAGTAACAGTAACAGTAACAGTAACAGTAACAGTAACAGTAACAGTAACAGTAACAGTAACAGTAACAGTAACAGTAACAGTAACAGTAACAGTAACAGTAACAGTAACAGTAACAGTAACAGTAACAGTAACAGTAACAGTAACAGTAACAGTAACAGTAACAGTAACAGTAACAGTAACAGCAACAGCAACAACAACAACAATAACAATAACAATAACAATAATAATAATAATAATTTAATAATAATAATAATAATAATAATAATAATAATAATAATAATAATAATAATAATAATAATAATAACAATAATAATAATGCTTTATTCACAGTACATCTATAGAGTGAAGGTTAAAATATAAGAAATACAGGTTAGGAATTTATATAGAATACAGTATATACACTAAATTAAGATAATTTACTATCAATTAAACAACTCTTTTGTTTGACTTAAAAGTTTCGCTTTAGTTTCTTTGAAAGGTTTTAAAGGTTTTAGTTTCAAAGAAACGCTTTAGTTTCTTTGGAAAAATAAAAATAATCAGTACAGTTCCTTAAATCAGTAGGGGGATTATTAAAAAGTTTTGAAGCCGAATCCTGGAATGTTCCTGATTCTGCTTTGTTGCAACGCAATATCTTGAATGCGATACCATCTCAAGATTAATGTAGGATGGCCAGGTTACTTCATGAATTGCTTTATGAGCTAGTTTCAGAAGGTGCCAATCACGACGTTCTTTCATTGGCAATCATCCAAGTTTAATCACGTCCTTCATTTTGCAATAACTGTTCGTCACAAAATCCGTACAAGCATTTTGTACTCGTTGAAGCCGGTTGTTTGGTAATACTAGTAACTTTGGTAATCTTAGTATTAGTTGGTAATCTCACAGTGACATTTCTATGTCACTGTGAGATATTTTTGATTACAGTTAGCTTATACCCATTTATACGTACCAATACATCTGTCCTAATTACTTAATGCAATGCAAATTATGGTATTAAATAAAGTCTTGTCTTGTCTTATAAAGGGGGAAGCTAGGATGCCTCCCAAAATTTTTTTAAATCTAGTGGTCTCTGAAATACCATTTCCTGCATTTCGGGAGAAGACTTTATAGAATTCTGAACATTATAAAACGCCATGTAAAATACCAAAATTAAATATTTACATTATTTTTGGTAGGATTGCGACAAACTTTGCAGTCAGTTTGTGGAATAATGGATAATGTCATTTACACGACCCTTGGTAATACAGATAGATGTCTGGATATAATTTTTGTGGAATTTTATGGACTATGCGTGATGGGAGACGCATTTGTATTTTCCATATATATATATATATATATATATATATATATATATATATATATATATATATATATATAAGTATATATTCAGAGTTAAATTCGCCAACACGACCAAATAACCCACCATGTGTTGCAATTTTTGATAGGTCTGCAATATTTAACTCGGGCACACGCAGCTTTACTTGGGCACAGGGTAATCTTAGTAACTTTGGTTATTCTAGTTGTATAACCTTCAAAATCAGCCATAAATTAAAATGCAGGAAATAGCATTAATTTCAAAACCCCTAAATTCCAAATTGTTTCGGGGCATGTCCCCTCCCTGCCTTTCTGAAATACATCACTTGGTGCCCGCCCATTTGGGCAATAACCTTC
The DNA here is from genome assembly GCA_964035015.1 of Corallium rubrum. NCBI lineage: Eukaryota > Metazoa > Cnidaria > Anthozoa > Scleralcyonacea > Coralliidae > Corallium > Corallium rubrum. The sequence goes on along the minus strand of OZ036005.1, from coordinate 81,768 downwards.
GGAATGAGCCATCCTGCGCTTGACGCTGGCTCACAAGACCGACACATGTATGAATGGCTAACTGAATGCTTCGTTACACTGGTCCAAAAATGTTTGCATAAAATAAGATTAAATTTTTTATTAAATTCTTATCCAAATCTCAACCAAAATGAGTTGGTCCTTGCCCAGTCTATGATCAATCTTTCCAAACTTTGATGAAACCCTGTGCAGTATTTGTGAGATATCCTGGTGACAAACCGAGGAGTGATAACATAACCCTTGGCGGTGAACATTTACACAAAATGTCCAACACGCGACGGTTACAGTCGGCATTTGCAACTCACTTTTAACCCAAATCTTCGCAAGTTCGTTTGTGGTTCGTTTTGAACTACGCGTTTGATTGGTTGGTTGGTTACTAGCAGCCAATCAAATGCGTAGTTCAACTGAAACAAACTAGTTGAACTTCCCAACGGACTTCCGAAGGTTTGGGTGAAAAGTGAGTTCGAAAGGACTGTAAAACATCAAGTCTTATAGACCTTTTTTCCTCAGTACAATTAAGGGGGCATTAAGAGACAGTGCACAAACTGTTCATTTGTTGCATTTCACGTTTCAATCCGCGCTTAGGCGTTCCTATTGACAAGACAATTGAGGATTAATTCAATCAGATTGCTGGGCATTGATGGAAATTGTACGAGGTTTTTACAAAGCACAACATAGAATAAATTCAATATTTATTTTATTAGTAATTGACATTAACATTTAATGGATAATTTGTCAGTGAGGGTAAAAGTGACGAGAATTGCTGGTATTTCGCTGCATCGATCACAGCCAGTACTGGACATGAATTTATTCTCGTCGTTCCGTTAAATTGCTAAGAAACCTAAATAGGTCTTGTACAAAATGATTCTGACAAATTAATTTTTCTTTGCTTCATTATATAGTCTACGACTTTGAGATTAAGGACATTTAATGCACAAATTACAGAATTACCGCGACAACATTCAGTTTCAGGGGGGGAAGGGGTATCATCTAAATTAATCATGGCCATTAAGAGCGCAGTTTATCCTTTAAAATTCCATTGACAGAAATTCTGGGTCAAATTCCGCTTCGTTTTGTTTTTCCGAGTCATAAAATTGATATTTTGAGTGTGGTTGTTTTACTGTGATGCCTTTTATTGATTGACCAACATCGGTTGATTGGTTTGGTTTAATCCCTGGTCGCCATTTTGCACGAAGAACTGCGCATGTTGACAAGTGGGCATGGCAAGCGCCGGGATTGGTCCGGGTGGTGGTGGTGACGATAATGGTTGTACATAGGTCTGTGGAGGGAACCCAGGAGAACTGAGGATCACTTGACCAGTTGGGACAAAACTTTGATCGTACAGAGTGCCACCATAAAACACAGTCTGTGCGCCAGTAAGGTAAGGTGAATACTCGAAGAAGATTGGCTGCTGACTTGGAGGGCTCAAAGAGGTTGCCATGGGACTCATGGGGGCAGGTGGGGATGTTGGAGATGTTGCCACAACGTACGTTTGTTGACCATTAGGGAAAACCATACTTGTTGGAATGACGAAAGGTGGTGATGGCACCCTAGAAAACAAGATAGCACAAAGATATTAAACATCTTTCTGGTACATGGCAGGGACAAGCTGTTAATCCTTCCATGCAAAGGCTTTCTCAGACGTCCCGGCATAGCTACACCCACCCGGGCACAGGTCCCGGGCACAGTGGCCCGGAACCTACGTGTGCCCGGGTGAAATATTGCAGACATATCTGGCATGAAGCAAACTGTTAGAAAGATTATATATAAATTTATATTATAAGACAAAGTATTAGTTAAAGTCCAAACATTGTAAAAATGATGAAATTCCGGGATCCTTAATTAACTAATTGGATGCACGATTTTGTTGACACTTACTACGGACAAGAAAAGAATACAAGAATCCTACCCTATTGTTCTAGAATTTTTGTTTGTTGCTTTTTTCTTGGTGTTTGTTCTTCATTATGGGAAATTTGTACCGTTTTTGAAATAAAATCAGTGAAAAAATTCAAAATGTACTATTGTTGTATTGTTAGTGCGCAAGTGTTATTAGACTGATAGGCTCTAACGTCGCAAAATCATGACTATGGATAGGCTGTACCCCCCCCCCCTCCCTATAGCTAACACAGCTGTGCCCACATAACGTGTGCATCGTGGCTACGCCATGCTCTGCCTTTGACGAATAAAATCGTCTGGCGTTAGACAGTAAAAAGATAAAGTTGCCCCACAACAATGTACATGAAGGAGTTAAAATAAATTGCAAAGTTATTTTCAAATGGACGCTAGTGCTCGGAGCAAGCTGCGATCAATAAAGTTTCTGATGACTGGAAAGGAGGTGCCACACTCCACGTTTTTTGCAACTTGTCTTATGTCTATATAAGAAAGGGGACCAAAGAAAACTGATCGCGAAGTCATTGTTGATTGGCTGATCGCGCAAATTGTTGTGAGACAAGTTGCATGAGGGGTGTGTGTCACACTGCGCTGCAGCGTTTACCGCAATCGTCGCTAAACGTAGGACTTGATTCTACCTTGCACAACACAGGCTTGATCTCGCCATTGGACAGCCATCGTTTTACAATACTCAGTTATTGTTCTATGGCAAGATGGTAAATTACCAGTCCAAAAGTTTGCCACAACACTTGCTGCAGCAACAAAAATGTTGCGAAACTTGGTAATTGCGGAGTATATATTATATTTTATACAATACCCTGGTTGGCAGTGGTTGCTATGCGTGTTTTCATTGGTTGTTGGCCATGATCTATTAGAGCACAGATATACATGCATGGCACGTCAGATCGCGTCAGCTGACTTGCTTTTTTCCTTCTTCATGCCCCCGGCAAATCCGACAAGAGTGTTTAAATTATTTGTATTGTATAAAACAAATAGCCGGATCCATCATTTTTTGTTGTTGCCTGTTCAGAAGACGTAACAACGTGGAAAGAACATCCATAGTTGTGCAGCCCAGTTCTGTTTGGGGAGGCAGAGATTTTTACCTGAAAAATTTAGGGTTAAATATTCATTTTTTAAGTCCGATTTTCCAATCTTAGCTTAACGTATGCATTTTTCTTGAACATTTCGCAGCATTACATGTCAAAATTGCCCGAGATTCCTAGCAGAAAGTGCCCGAATTCTCCTTTTTCAAATATTTGGGAGGGCAATTGCCCCCCACCCTGTCCCCCTGCCTAATACGTTTATGAGAACATCAGTGACCCACTCAACTGCGTCTTGTGGGCCACGTTTTTGTTCTTACCACGTTGTGACGTCATCTGTGCATCTATAGCTGAACAGACAACGGCAAAATGGACTTCGTCGCAGGAAATTTTGAAGACAAACGTACTAAAAAAAAACAAGGTCAAAAACCCAACTTTCGGACCTATTCATATACCGACCCATCTTCAATCGCAATACATTGTGGTCACACAAGAAATTCGAACAGAAACAGAATTTTCTGTTTTCTGTATTGAAGCTAAAAATATTTTCAAAAATTGTTTCTGTTAATTGTTGCTGAACACCTGGAGCTTGCCTGTATATTTTATAATTAACATGTTTACTTCTAAATACAGAATATAGAATAACAAAACTGTGAATGTATCGGCCAATCAAAAATAACAAACATTAGAAAATGCTATTAGGACTATTAGCCGCTTTGGTTAATAGTTTTGCCGCGGCCAAAATAGCAGAATGTTTTTATGCACCGCGAAAATTGGATTCGCAAAATCGCGATCTCCCTTAAGTAAACCAGAGTTCCTAGCTGGTAAACGAAACAAATATAGTCCCAAGTAATCTTTTCCTCGTATAAACAGAATAAAATTAACCGAAAAACACCCGTTTTGCCGTGTGATCTTTATATTTGCTATTATCAAAACAGACCATGCATATGACCGGGGCTGAAAGGTGACAATGTCGTTGCGTTAATTTGTTTTGGGGAAAAACTGGACAATATTTATATAAGTTCATTGTATGTTCGTTAAAATTTTATGACCCATCGCTGTAAATTAAAATGTTTTTCTGATTATAGTTGAAAGAAAAAAGTGGTTCATTTATTTTGTTTATTATAATCTAACCAATTGCCTTGACGCGTTTCGCCTGAACGGGCGCTAGTTTTAATAAGTGCGATGATCTCTGATGAGATTTTTTGCAGTAGAAGCCTTACTCTTCTTTAACGGCTTAACGCTATCAAGGCTAGGGCAAACAAACTTAGTAAAAAGACACGACATCTATGGCGCTTTAACAGACAACCTTGAAAGCATCATGTTGACATAAAACGAATGTTTAAGACCATACGGATTTAAGACAATTAGAACGAGTAGGGTAGAGAGGTTTGTGTAAATAATGTTAGTAGAAGCCTCAACTGCCAAGACGAATATTATTAACGCTCAGGGAAGAATATATAATCAAAAATACAATGAAATAAAGCATTCTACTTCCTGTATATAGAAGTTTTATATGACCATATATGTGTTTGCGGTTTCACCTGGACTTACCCGTACGATTTATTCATCGTTGTCCCGTTTGAGAATAGTTTTCCAGAACCTATAAGAATAAACCAAAGAGAAATTATAAATAAGAATCAAATTAACTATATTTTGACCTAATGTATTTTATTTAGTCATTTACAATTATTGAAGAATTGAAGGCCATATATAAATTTAGAACCATTCGATATTGTACTTTACGACTTAAATATTATTTACTGGCCAAAACAAACACATGCAGCTAAAAGTTGGAGCACTAATATTACTAGACATTTGCTAATTAATTATCGAAATGTTTGAAGAAACAGCTTGATATATACGTACTGTCTTTCGTCTTCTTTTTCGCTCCAAGGTAAGCTAATTGTACGTTGGCTCTTCGACCATCAATGAGTGGTTTCTTGTTTTGGCAAGCCAGCTGCGCTCCGAGTTCATCCTTCATTGTCACCTAGTTTAATCAGTTAAAAGAGAGAAAAACATATCCCAAGTGTCCGTTAACTTGTGAATTTATAAAGCACATGCTAAGTTACAAAGCGAGAATACTTCAAAAAAACTTACGAAGCCGTATCCTTTCGAAGCGTTGTCATTTTTCGACCGGATCACTACGGCTTCCTCGATGTGGCCAAATTGTGCGAAGTAGGTTCGCAGTGTTTCGTCGTTAGTTCCATACGGAATGTTTCCAACGAAAAGCTTAGTATACGTCGTGTCTTTCCTTGGAGGTTTGCTCATTATATAAACGTAATAAAATAATATATGATTCGCCGACTTTCAGTTGAATTCGTTTGACCAGGTCAACAAGACCACACGAGTTATGTGGCTTTCTGTGGCGAATATTTTTTATCTGGAGTGGAGGTAAATTTGAAACCGAGTCAAGTCACTTTATACTTGGCAGCATCACGACTTTCCAGTACTTTCACTTCTGTTAGTAGGCACGTTTGAAGGGAGCAAAGCAGAAAGCAAACTTTTAAAGTCTACAGTTTAAAAAACGGAAATCTCTCGGCCAATAGAAGGATAATCCTTATTGCTCCCATGGGAACACATCCAGTGCCTCGCGGAGTGAAAATTATAAAAATTTACAGTTAATTGACGAGAAAATCATCTTGATTGGACAGAATCTTTGCCCAAAGCTCATGATTGAATATAAATCAGTCGGGTATCTGATAGCAAGTCGTAAAAATGTAAATTTTAATTTGTAAAAGTCATCAGATTGTTTAGCATATTTGACAAGATACGACGCGAGAGTGTATTAGCATGTGATAAGCTTCAAAAGAAACCTGGAGGTTAGCGTTGTTGGTGGGGGGTTAACCTTTTTACCAAAATGATCGCTCGGTGTGGGTTTTAGACTGTATATACAACTGTGTAAGCCAAGTTATATTCTTATTTTTTATTTTGTTGACTTTGCTATAGATTGACTAAATAGGTACAACATGCTTAAACTAAACAAAAAGACAAGTTTTTAATTATAAATAACAAACCTACAGCAACTGGTCACCGTAGGGCCTGCAGTAATTGACCTTTACGCTGTAAGGAGCAGAAAGTTGGACCATTTAGCTGTGAACAGATTTATTTAATTTTTGTGGGAGGTCTATTAAATTTGTACGTTTCACATCCGCAGAAAAATTAGGGTGTATTGTTACTCAATTTTTGAAGGCGACAATTTGGCCATGGAATTTCTTTGGCTTGATTTTTGCCGTAAAGCTGAGTTAATTTTTTTAGTTGTGTTATTAGAGCCGAATTGACTGCCGTATTGCTAACGGCTGTAAGAAAATGATGCATGAGTGTAATGCGGTAAAAGCTAACTTAAGCTAGGTTATTAAACAAAGTGTCAAATCGCGTAAACAAGTCTGATGCATGGCTCTCATCGTTGGATCACTTTTCAAAAATTTCACGAAGTTCAGTACAGAACAGCTCAGAGATTGTAATGGAAGTGACTAGAGTGGGCTATGCTAACGAGAGAGGAGAAATAAGTTAGCAACTGATTACAAATACACATGTGACTTTTGCTGGCTTAGATTTGAAGAAAACGTTATTTCCAAATACCGTATTAGAATTTTGACATTAGAACCCAATTACGACAGATTCTAATTGAGATTATGCAACTTTAAGAAAACTGCATATTTTCTTGTGTTTTATTATGTCTTGACATCTACGAATTTTGACCAGAACTTATTTATTTTATTTCTAACGGCGAGTTCTTTATGAGGGGCAAAATTTTCTTGTTTTATAATAATATAAAGTAAATTTGAAAGCACGGAAAAGTACCAGAACTGTTTTAGTATTCATAACACGAAAATTACTAGACTCTGTCTTTGACACTGTCAGTTTGTTTTTAAAAAATAAAAGGTGCGACACGAAACAATTTAATTTATTACAATTACTTTGACAAGTGACAAGTCAAAGTGTGTTACATGGTTATTACATAGTATAAAATAAAATTACATGGTATAAACAATTATTTAACAAAGTCTCAAGGTTAATTGACTAATGATTTAGGCGTGCTGACAAATTAAAATTAGATAGGCAATTTTGCTCTTGTAATATTCAGTTTTCTTTCGTTTAGCAAAATCATCCTGCTTTTCTGTTCAGTATAGTTTGTGCTCAATACTTTTTTGTAAAAATTCTTGATTAGAGATATCAACAGTTCCGTGATAAATTAGAAAACAAGTTGTGTCATCATTTCGCATGTTCATGGCTTCAACAAGTTAGACAGTATTAAAAGCTTAATTGGACCATAGGTTTGATTAAAAATATCAAACAACACATAATCCAAATATACATATTTACATAGCCTAATATTGCCGACGGTAGAAAGAAAAACGAACTGGCAAGATTTTTTATTTATTTTAAAGTAGGTAAGACTAGTATTATTTTTTAAAATTTTCTAAAAGAAAGAGTTCCACAGCAAAGCTAACTTAATTAATTTGAGAGCTACACTTGTGTCCACTCTGGGTCCGTCACAGTTCATAGTGTTACCATGGTTACAATCGTGGTACTATACCATATCATAGTGACGTTTCTCTCTGACAAAGGGCCTTCGCTCGAAACGTTAGACTCCTATATACGTTCTCTGTTTCGGCAGTATATCTAACCTTACTATATTTCGATTGTTGTTTCTACACTGCCTACGCAGCACGCTACTTTTATTACAATCAAAATATGGTCTGGAAATTCATCAAGTCTTTGTGTTATCTTTTTATTTACGTTTATGCAAACTTGTGCATGGTGAGGGCAATGTATTTTGGTATAATGAAGCAATCATCCAATAACAGCGAGTTTGACTAGTTTTCAGGACATTTCTTGACAGACTAAGGCCATACAGATACTAAATTATACCAGCATTCCGTATTATTGACCCTGATTGTTGTCTTCGACAGCATATACGATTACATTTTTTGGATAGACCTTTTTCAACTCACAACTACCTATTTCTCAACAAATACTAGAATTGCGCAATTTCAAGACTTATTACAAGAAATCATTAGAAATGTATTAAAATGCGCATTTTTACCAGGATTTTCAGGTAAAGCATCGATCGTTATTAGTTTACTCACTTTACTTGCAATGCGATTAAAGACGACTATATTGTTCCCAATATAATGATGACGACATAACTTGACCTGGCAAGCTTAGGCTTGGTCGAATGAGAGCAAACATTATTTGGCCAAGGTTGGCTAACGGCCATATCTTATTAGTCCATTGTTAACAAATCATTAACCCATTCCTGCCTGAGCTAGCCAAAAAGATCCCTTTTATTGTTTTACTTTGTCTAATGCAAAACTGTCAAAAGGCTGAAAACCCTCAGACATCCTAGGCAGCAATGGATTTATAATGCTGTAGTGCCCGCCGGAGAAATCCTAGGTGTTTGGTAGCGGGTGAAACTGCCAGGAAAACACTTTTCTCACATGAAAGTGACATTTTTAATCTTATACGTCGTATAACTGCGCCGAGCAGAAGTCGAACCCAGATCGCAGGGATTTTGAATTTATTAATTGACATTCCCTAAAATGGGCTTTTCAATGACAATTTACATGTTATAAAAAGAGATTATAAATTATCGACTATATTTACAGCAATCTTATCGTTAATGATTAATTAATACAAATTATTACGTAAACTAAAATTATACTTTATGTTATGGTTTATAAGTTAAAAACAATTAAAAAATTATCGCTTTTCAATAAGAATTGTCTTAAGTTTCGTCTTAAAATTGTTCAAGTCACTGACTGATTTCAGCTCTGTATCTAGACCATTCCATATCTTAGTCCCTCTGTATTTAAACGATCTTTGACCGATCGATGTCCTAAATTTTGGAATATCCAGGTCTCCATTTCTTCTAGTATCTCGGTTATGAATTCTGTTACGTTCTTCAAAATTATCACATAAGTACCGTGGAGCTTTGTCATTCATGCATTTAAATGTTAGTAACGCATCTCTGTATAATAAATGTTCTTTGATTGACAACCATCCTAACGCATGTACCCCTGTGATTAATCGGGCTGCACAATTTTGGATTAATTGAATCTTTTTAATATTGCTATCCGACGTATTAGACCATACTGTTGAACAATAATTAATTTTGCTCATGACTAATGTGTCAATGATTTTAGCTAGGGTTAACTGATCAAAGTTGTGTTTCACCCGACCAATCTGACCCAATTTTGAAATACACGATGATGACAATGCTTGTATGTGTTTGTCATATGTTAGATGAGAATCCAGGAGCATACCTAAATCCTTAACCTCTGTAACAGGTATAAGATTTTCTCCCATAAAATTAATATGGACGGGAGATTCCAATTGATTCATTAGTTGCCGTGTACCAACCACCAACATTTTGGTCTTTTTTGGGTTTACAAGAAGACTGTTGTTACAACACCATTCAAAAACTCTATGTAAATCCTCTTCTATATGCAGTAACGAGCGTTCCATATTCAATAAAGTAAACGATAGAAATGTTTTCGAATCGTCAACATACGACTCAAGACTACAACTGTTAGGAACTGAAGACAAGCTATCTGTATATATATTAAATAAAAACGGTGAAAGCACAGAGCCTTGAGGAATCCCATGTAACAATGCAACAGGTGTCGAAGAGGTGGTTCCAATTCTAACATACTGCCATCTGTCAGATAAGTAACTTTTGAACCATTTGTGCACTGCCGGAGATACACCTAGGTTTTGAATTCTTTGTAGAAGCATATCGTGTTGAACACTGTCAAACGCTTTAGACATGTCCAAAAATATAACTATAGATAATTGCTTATTGTCCATTGCTTCCAACAGCATGTCTGTCACTGCAATATTGAGTGTTTCAGTGGAGTGTTTTTTTCGGTTACCACTTTGATGCTTCGTCAATAATTTATGTTTTGTTAGATATTCTGTATACTGATTCAGTGCGACTTTGTCGCATATTTTTGACAAACAAGACAGCAGTGAAATTGGTCGATTATTTGAGGCGATTTCAGGATCATCTTCCTTATGAAGCGGAACTACTTCTGCTATCTTCCACATTGAGGGATATGTTGACGTCATCAAGGAACAGTTGATAATATCCGTGACAGGGTCTAAAATCACTTCAAGTGAATCTTTAATGAATTGAATATTTATCTTATCGGCACCTGGAGCTTTGTTTGATGGACTATTTAAAATTATTTTTCCAAATTCATCACGTGTAACTGCACTAAATTCAAACAGATCAAGGGAGGATAGGTGTCTCGAGGGTGGTAAAGCAGTAGTTATCTGAATGTTGTTAACTTCCGCTAGTTTCTTTGCCTTGTCGGCTGCAGTCTTCCCAACAGAAGCAAAATAGTTGTTAAATTCATTGGCTAGTATTTTGTGGTCTTTTTGGTAAACAGGTTTTTCTGAATCTTTACTCGGCAGACACCCCCTGATCACCTTCCACATAGATCTTGAATTACCTTTATATTCCTCAATTTGATTCCGTACATAGTTAGACTCCGCTGTTCTTAAAGTTGTCTTTATAGAATTCCTGAGTTGTTTATAGACATCCCAATCTTCCTCGTTACGTGAGAGGCGAAAAATTCTCAGCTTTTTGTCTCTCAATTTCATCGTGTACTTTAATTCCTTATTGATAAACTTGTTAGGTCTACCTTTAATTCTGATATGCTTGATGGGCGTGTGTTTGTCCAGAGTATTTATAAATAATTGATTAAAGTAATCGATTTTCTCATTTACATCATTGATACGATAGATCTCATAAAACGGAAGTTGAGACAGTTCTGCCTTGAAACACATGGAGTTGTAGTTTTTATAACTCCTCACGTCCTTGTATGCAGAGCGGGGCTTATCAGCTCTTAGTTTAAGTGTACAGTAGATCATAGAATGGTCACTAATGCCTATATCAACAACCCCACTACTTTTAACCTTGGAGGAAGATGAAACCATAATAACATCAAGCAACGAACTTGTTTGAGATGTAATTCTCGTTGGATCTTTAATAAGTTGGGTCAGGTGTAGTTCGGAGCAAGTATCTAATAATACTTTAGCTTCATAACAGGATGTTTTGAGGAGATTGCAATTCATATCGCCTAAAATAATGATCTCTTTTCCCAATAACAAAGCCTCAGTAAACTTAGGTTTAAGTTCATCTCGTATACATGTAACCGGGCAATTAGGTGGTCTATAAGTAGCGCAGACAATCATAGATTTATTATTATTCACTTGTATTTGCAACCAAAGTTGATGGAAACTTATTGGAGAAATATACGAAAGGTCTTTTAACACTTTTGTCTTAAAGTCATTACGCACGTAGATACATACGCCACCACCCTTTTTATGCTTGCGATCGAGTCTATGTACATTGTATTCCTGAATTTTTACCTCGGCATTGGTCGTGGAAGAATTTAGCCATGTCTCTGATAATGCCAAGATATCTAGTTTCTCGTCAGCGACCAGTTCTCTTACTTGAATCAAATGGTTTCTGTTTCTAATTGACTGCACATTTAGATGAGATAACTTTATTCTGTTACATGAATGTTTTTGGTTATTCATTACAACCTTTGAATGGGCTGTATGGGAAATATTCACAGATATTATATTTTGAGGAATACGCTTCACCCGCCTAAACCTCTGTAATCGTGGAAACATCCTGATGGGAATTTGAGCCATTATACATACGTAGAAAGGATTCCCTCCTGGGTGCTGTTGGTTTTACCCCCGCTAGATTTTGGTTTCCACAGTTTACATTGCACGAACTTAGGCCAAAACGTTTTGTTTTCAATCAAAGAACATGCATTTGCTGGGACATGGAGTTTAGCAGAAATTGATCCTTTCCTTTTACTTTTAAATAGGGATAAGTAAGTTGGAGTTACCTTTCGCTTTTCCAAATAGGATAGAATATCCTGATCTTTAACATTCTCACCAATCCTGGACAAGAAGAACTTCTTAATTCTACTGCGCTTTCGTTGAACCCCGATAAACCCATCAGCACTGACATCAGTTTGTTCATTAACCATTTTCCGAGCTGCAGAGACTTGCATAGTATTTTCTACATCATCGTCCGTACTAGGTCTGCCATTAATCTCATTAATCTCACCCTTCTCATTTACAGGGGGAGGAGATTTTGCCACTTGAGCGTAGGTTCTCCGCGGTCTAGATTGTTCATCAATAATACCACTTGCACTTTGCCCCACATCAGTCAAGATTGGCTCTCGTGTGGGAGGAGAATCAGGAGCAATACTTATAGTTTGATTTATATTCGCCTGGTTACTATCATTTAGATTTATCTGTTCATGCATCACAATCGAATTGTCATTTAGATTTATCTGTTCGTGCATAACAATAGAGTTGGCTTTATCTTCATTAAAAAACGCATAGTTTGAATTTGCAGTATTTACATTCATATCTAACAACTTTCTCATGCTTGATTCTCTTTCACAGGCGTTATTTTTCTCTATATAATCCTGAAATTGGGACATGACAGAAGTTAAATACACGATATTCTCTGACAGAGATCTAATCGCGTCCCCATTAACCGACTGGCCAGATTTAAGACTTTCCATGTCCACAGAAAAATCGTTCGATTTGCATGAAGAACCAGCATCCGAAACGTGTACTTCTGCCAACTCCAAATTATCTTCTCCGTCTTCACACATCTGTTTACACAGCTCTTTCTTAATAAGGTTTGCTTTACTCCCATCAAAATATAACAAATGTTTATTCCTTCTCCATGAAATTGACGAATCACCGAAGGTAAACACTTTTTTATCCCCACCAGGATGAGACCAAGTTCCATTGAGTTTATATTTCTCGCATAAAAGTTCTTTCAATGATTCAAGATCTCCAGACCAAGCTAGACACAGCTTGTTTGTTGCCATTAGATCGGTTATCGCATTATTGGCGATAAATATTGAAAACAGTCACTTTTAGGAATTCTGATCTACAAATATACGGAGCTATCAAACACACGTCTTGTGTCTTAGATGACAGCAGAATAACGCATAAAAGGTACATGCGCCAAAACTTTCACAAGAAAATTGTACGTAAAATACTCAAACAACAAATTAATTTTACTACATAATGACTGACCTATACACATAAAGCAATCTAATTGGCTAAACTTATCTACGAAAAAACGTAGAGTGCCAGGTACGCAATGTTTTAAGGCTGTTCTCCATTCCGTCCGCTTTGCCAGCGCGAGCTTTGAAAGAGTTGGAAATTTTCAACTTCGAAAACGAACTGAACAATGCAGAGGCGTAGAAAGGTTTTCAAAGTTGGGGGGGCTGAAGTCGACAGGCAGATAATCAGTGACCACATTTTTAGCGGGGTTCGGGGGTGCTCTCCCGGAAAATTTTGAAATCTAGCACCTCGGAAACACAATTTGCAGCAATTTGAGGAAACTTTTTCATCTAATTCTACAGCAAGCATAGTTCAAATTTTAACATAAAAACGAAGAAATTATTAAACCAATCAGGGAAGCAATCTAACCATTCTCGTCCCCAGAGCCCGCATGTCGCGTGGCAGGATGGCTAACACTTCAGGCTATTCAGGCAATCACGCTACACCCGTTTGTGAAATCTCGTGTTGTCGTGTACCGTAAGTAGCTGCTCTCCTAGCCCCTGTATAGTCGCACTAATACAATCATTAAATTTAGCAACGCTTGTCCTGACTTTTTTTTTGGTGGTGGTGGGGGCTCAGCCCCCCATTAAAAATTTTGAGGGGGCTCAAGCCGCCCCCCCCCCCAGCCCCCCAGCCCCCCCCAGCCCCCCAGCCCCCCCCCCCCCCCCCCCAGCCCCCCAGCCCCCCCCAGCCCCCCAGCCCCCCCCAGCCCCCCCCCCAGCCCCCCAGCCCCCCAGCCCCCCAGCCCCCCAGCCCCCCCCAGCCCCCCAGCCCCCCCCAGCCCCCCAGCCCCCCCCAGCTTCCTACGCCTCTGGAACAATGCATGCTCCGTCCCCTTTAAGGTGCTGTCAAACGATGCGATTTTTCTTGCAACAAATCACTGAATGTTGCAAGTTGCATAAAAAATCGCACCGGGTATAACACCCCGCAGCAACTTGTGATTTTGTTATATTTGCCGTGTTGCAAGAAAAGTTGGATGGGTTCTACTTTTTGCTGCAACTTGCGATTTTTTTTTTCACTAGTAAATTTGTTGCAAGTTGCAAGAAAAATCGCATCGTGTAACAGCACCTTTAGATAGAGCAAAGTTCAGCCACTAAACTAACGTTTCGAGCAAAGCCCTTCATCAGAATAAGTCACAATTAAGGGAATTTACATTGCAATCTAAAAGATAATTATGTAAAAAGTGTCTGTTTAAAAACATATATTTATTTAGAGGTTATCTCTCTGATATTTATTGGCAGAGAGTTCCAATCTTTCGCTCCGACGTACTTGAACATTGTTTGACCCATTTTACTTTTGGGTATTGCTTCAATATGAAAAGTCAGACTCAGACAAGCTTTGTAGTGTACTTATGAGTTATGATATTCAAACTCAAACTCATTAATAATTCATGAATAAAACAAGGAAATCAGTACCGTGTCTGTGGTTTGGATATCAGAGGAAGAAATTACATAAATTAAGCAAACTTTTATCACGATTTACTCTTAAAATAGTGAATAAGATTTGCTTGAGATGCTAATATCAAACACTCGGAGGAGTGTTTTATCAGGATATCCAAACACCTCGAAATTTGTTCAAAAACCTCAGCTTCCAAACCTCGGTTTTCAACAAATGTCCCAGTGTTTGGATATCCTGATGAAACACTCCCCCTCGTGTATGATATAGTGCATTACATATCACTGTCTAAAACTTGGAAGTATCTCGACCAAATACAAAAGTCCTAAGCCAATCATAAGGGACCTGAAGTCGCAGTCGAAAGCTTCCAAGCATGGTGAGATAAGCTGATCGCCATAACAGCCAGGTCATAAATCCATGGAACTTGGTCTTCTCAAATTCAGCCAAAGCTTGATAATCACCAACATATGCAAGCATTCCCATGTTATTCCAAGAGAATGGCTTTAGATTGTGAGTAGGATCCAGTGACTGTGCAAAGCATTTGGCCAAATATCTTCCTTGTCGTTCAGCTACTTGTGCTGTACATGCTAATGGATTCTCCTCAATGTACGCACAATCTCCAAGTGCAAAAACACTTCCATCTGCAACACCTTTGACTTGCAAATAAGAATCAACCAGAAGTTGTTTTTGTTTAGATTTTGGAAGATCAGTGTTCTCTAGAGAAGAAAAAAATTGGAGTCCGATGTAGGGTGACAGTCATCCCCTAGCTATCTCCATGTCAAAATAGTCGGCTGAAGTTTTATATAAGAGTCCCCAAATGACGTCATACTTTATATCGCGCTTAATACGCGATACATTGCGCGGCGGTGTTCCTGGCGTTGCTGGCGTTCCTGCCGTTCTTCGTGTTCTTGAAGTTCTTGGTGTTCCTGGCGTTCCTGGCGTTCTTCGTGTTCTTGAAGTTCTTGGTGTACCTGGTGTTCTTTGTGTTCCTGGCGTTCTTTGTGTTCCTGGCGTTCTTTGTGTTCTTGGTGTTCCTGGCGTTCTTTGTGTTCTTGGTGTTCCTGGCGTTCGTTGGGTTCCTGGCGTTCCTGGCGTTCTTTGTGTTCCTGGCGTTCTTGGTGTTCCTGGCGTTCTTGGTGTTCCTGGCGTTCTTTGTGTTCCTGGCGTTCTTTGTGTTCCTGCCGTTCTTTGTGTTCCTGGCGTTCTTGGTGTTCCTGCCGTTCTTTGTGTTCCTGTCGTTCTTTGTGTTCCTGGCGTTCTTTGTGTTCCTGGCGTTCTTTGTGTTCCTGGCGTTCTTGGTGTTCCTGGCGTTCTTTGTGTTCCTGGCGTTCTTGGTGTTCCTGGCGTTCTTTGTGTTCCTGGCGTTCTTTGTGTTCCTGGAATTCTTTGTGTTCCTGCCGTTCTTGGTGTTCCTGCCGTTCTTGGTGTTCCTGGCGTTCTTGGTGTTCCTGGCGTTCCTTGTGTTCCTGGCGTTCTTTGTCTTCCTGGCGTTCTTCGTGTTCTTGAAGTTCTTGGTGTTCCTGGCGTTCTTTGTGCTCCTGGCGTTCTTTGTGTTCCTGGCGTTCTTGGTGTTCCTGGCGTTCTTTGTGTTCCTGGCGTTCTTGGTGTTCCTGGCGTTCTTCGTGACCTTGACGTTCTTGGTGTTCTTCACGTTCTTGGTGTTCCTGGCGTTCTTGGTGTTCCTGCCGTTCTTGGTGTTCCTGCTGTTCTTGGTGTTCCTGGCGTTCTTGGTGTTCTTGACGTTCCTGGCGTTCTTAGTGTTCTTGGCGTTCTGGTGTTCTTCACGTTCTTGGTGTTCTTGCCGTTCTTTGTGTTCCTGGCGTTCTTCGTGTTCTTGACGTGCTTGGTGTTCCTGGCGTTCTTGGTGCTCCTGCCGTTCTTGGTGTTTCTGGCGTTCTTGCTGTTCTTGACGTTTTTGTGTTCCTGGCGGTCTTGGTGTTCCTGGCGTTCTTGGTGCTCCTGCCGTTCTTTGTGTTCCTGGCGTTCTTGACGTTCTTGGTGTTCCTGGCGTTCTTGGTGTTCTTGACGTTCTTGACGTTCTTGGTGTTCCTGGTGTTCTTGACGTGCTTAGTGTTCCTGCCGTTCTTTGTGTTCCTGGCGTTCTTGACGTTCTTTGTGTTCCTGGCGTTCTTGACGTTCTTGGTGTTCCTGGCGTTCTTGACGTTCTTGGTGTTCCTGGCGTTCTTGACGTTCTTGGTGTTCCTGGCGTTCTTGGTGTTCCTGGTGTTCTTCACGTTCTTTGTGTTCCTGGCGTTCTTGGTGTTCCTGGCGTTCTTGGTGTTCCTGGCGTTCTTGGTGTTCCTGGCGTTCTTGGTGTTCCTGGTGTTCTTGACGTTCTTGGTGTTCCTGGCGTTCTTGGTGTTCCTGGCGTTCTTCGTGACCTTGACGTTCTTGGTGTTCTTCACGTTCTTGGTGTTCCTGGCGTTCTTGGTGTTCCTGCCGTTCTTGGTGTTCCTGCTGTTCTTGGTGTTCCTGGCGTTCTTGGTGTTCTTGACGTTCTTGGTGTTCCTGGCGTTCTTAGTGTTCTTGGCGTTCTGGGTGTTCTTCACGTTCTTGGTGTTCTTGCCGTTCTTTGTGTTCCTGGCGTTCTTCGTGTTCTTGACGTGCTTGGTGTTCCTGCCGTTCTTGGTGTTCCTGGCGTTCTTGACGTTCTTTGTGTTCCTGGCGTTCTTGACGTTCTTGGTGTTCCTGGCGTTCTTGACGTTCTTGGTGTTCTTGACGTTCTTGACGTTCTTGGTGTTCCTGGCGTTCTTGGTGTTCCTGGTGTTCCTGGTGTTCTTGACGTGCTTAGTGTTCCTGCCGTTCTTGGTGTTCCTGGCGTTCTTGACGTTCTTTGTGTTCCTGGCGTTCTTGACGTTCTTGGTGTTCCTGGCGTTCTTGACGTTCTTGGTGTTCCTGGCGTTCTTGACGTTCTTGGTGTTCCTGGCGTTCTTGGTGTTCCTGGTGTTCTTGACGTTCTTTGTGTTCCTGGCGTTCTTGGTGTTCCTGGCGTTCTTGGTGTTCCTGGCGTTCTTGGTGTTCCTGGCGTTCTTGGTGTTCTTGACGTTCTTGGTGTTCCTGGCGTTCTTGGTGTTCCTGGCGTTCTTGGTGTTCTGCCGTTCTTGGTGTTCCTGGCGTTCTTTGTGTTCTTGACGTTCTTTGTGTTCCTGGCGTTCTTGGTGTTCCTGGCGTTCTTGGTGTTCCTGGCGTTCTTGACGTTCTTGGTGTTCCTGGCGTTCTTGTTCTTGACGTTCTTGGTGTTCTTGACGTTCTTTGTGTTCCTGGCGTTCTTCGTGTTCTTGACGTTCTTTGTGTTTCTGGCGTTCTTGGTGTTCCTGCCGTTCTTGGTGTTCCTGACGTTCTTGGTGTTCCTGGCGTTCTTGGTGTTCCTGGCGTTCTTGGTGTTCCTGGCGTTCTTGGTGTTCTTGACGTTCTTTGTGTTCCTGGCGTTCTTGGTGTTCCTGCCGTTCTTGGTGTTCCTGCCGTTCTTGGTGTTCTTGCCGTTCTTGGCGTTCTTGGCGTTCTTGGTGTTCCTGGCGTTCTTAGTGTTCTTGGCGGTCTTGGTGTTCTTGACGTTCTTGGTGTTCCTTCTTGGTGTTCTTGACGTTCTTGGTGTTCCTGCCGTTCTTGGTGTTCCTGCCGTTCTTGGTGTTCCTGGCGTTCTTGGTGTTCCTGGCGTTCTTGGTGTTCCTGGCGTTCTTGGTGTTCCTGGCGTTCTTGGTGTTCTTGGCGTTCTTGGTGTTCTTGGCGTTCTTGGTGTTCTTGGAGTTCTTTGTGTTCCTGCAGTTCTTGCCGTTCTTGGTGTTCCTGGCATTCTTGGTGTTCCTGGCGTTCTTGGTGTTCTTGGCGTTCTTGCAGTTCTTAGCGTTCTTGATTTCCCTTGCATTTATTCATTTGTTTATTTATTTATTTATATATTTGTTTGTTTGTTTGTTTGTTTGTTTGTTTGTTTGTTTGTTTGTTTGTTTGTTTGTTTGTTTGTTTGTTTGTTTGTTTGTTTGTTTGTTTGTTTGTTTGTTTGTTTGTTTGTTTGTTTGTTTGTTTGTTTGTTTGTTTGTTTGTTTGTTTGTTTGTTTGTTTGTTTGTTTGTTTGTTTGTTTGTTTGTTTGTTTGTTTGTTTGTTTGTTTGTTTGTTTGTTTGTTTGTTTGTTTGTTTGTTTGTTTGTTTGTTTGTTTGTTTGTTTGTTTGTTTGTTTGTTTGTTTGTTTGTTTGTTTGTTTGTTTGTTTGTTTGTTTGTTTGTTTGTTTGTTTGTTTGTTTGTTTGTTTGTTTGTTTGTTTGTTTGTTTGTTTGTTTGTTTGTTTGTTTGTTTGTTTGTTTGTTTGTTTGTTTGTTTGTTTGTTTGTTTGTTTGTTTGTTTGTTTGTTTGGTCCTTATTTAAAGAGTACTAACTATAACATAAAATGGTTGTTTTTCATAGGTCCGTGTGTACAAAAAGTTACTTAATATAAATTAATACAAAGTATACAGTAAATGTCCTATAAAAATTCTAATTAGAAATTCTAATTAAAAATTCTATTTACCTATACATATATATATATATATATATATATATATATATATATATATATACATATATACATATATACATATATACATATATACATATATACATATATACATATATACATATATACATATATACATATATACATATATACATATACATATATACATATATACATATACATATATACATATACATATATATATATATATATATATATATATATATATATATATATAAACTAAAAATGCTAAAATTGCAGCCAGGAATAAACATATTGAAAGTATATTCATACTATATATTAGCCAGTGTCAAGCCCTATACTTTCAATATATATATATATATATATATATATATATATATGTAAATAGAATTTTTAATTAGAATTTTTATAAGACATTTACTGTATACTTTGTATTAATTTATATTAAGTAACCTTTTGTACACACGAATCTATGAAAAACAACTATTTTATGTTATAGTTAGTACTCTTTAAATAAGGTCCGGCTAAGGTGTCAAAATAAGATTAAACAAACAAACAAACAAACAAACAAACAAACAAACAAACAAACAAACAAACAAACAAACAAACAAACAAACAAACAAACAAATAAATAAATAAATAAATGCAATGGAAATCAAGAACGCTAAGAACTGCAAGAACGCCAAGAACACCAAGAACGCCAAGAACTGCAGGAACACAAAAAACGACAGGAACACCAAGAACGCCAGGAACACAAAGAACGTCAAGAACGCCAGGAACACCAAGAACGGCAGGAACACCAAGAACGCCAGGAATACCAAGAACGTCAGGAACACAAAGAACGTCAAGAACACAAAGAACGTCAAGAACGTCAAGAACGCCAAGAACGCCAAGAACGCCAGGAACACAAAGAACGTCAACACCAAGAACGGCAGGAACACCAAGAACGCCAGGAACACCAAAAACGCCAGGAACACCAAGAACGCCAGGAACACCAAGAACGCCAGGAACACCAAGAACGCCAGGAACACAAAGAACGTCAAGAACACAAAGAACGTCAAGAACACCAAGAACGCCGGGAACACAAAGCACGTCAAGAACACCAAGAACATCAGGAACACCAAGAACGGCAGGAACACCAAGAACGTGAAGAACACCAAGACCGCCACGAACACTAAGAACGGCAGGAACATCAAGAACGCCAGGAACACAAAGAACGTCAAGAACACCAAGAACGCCAGGAACACCAAGAACGGCAGGAACACCAAGAACGCCAGGAACACAAAGAACGCCAGGAACACAAAGAACGTCAAGGACACCAAGAACGGCAGGAACACCAACAACGGCAGGAACACCAAGAACGTCAAGAACATCAAGAACGCCAGGAACACAAAGAACGGCAGGAACACCAAGAACGTCAGGAACACCAAGAAGGGCAGGAACACCAAGAACGCCAGGATCACAAAGAACGGCAAGAACGGCAAGAACACGAAGAACGTCAAGAACACGAAGAACGGCAGGAACACAAAGAACGCCAGGAACACAAAGAACGCCAGGAACACCAAGAACACAAAGAACGCCAGGAACACCAAGAACGCCAGGAACACAAAGAACGGCAGGAACACAAAGAACGCCAGGAACACAAAAGAACGCCAGGAACACCAAGAACGGCAGGAACAGAAAGAACGGCAGGAACACCAAGAACGTCAGGAACACCAAGAACGGCAGGAACACCAAGAACGCCAGGATCACAAAGAACGGCAAGAACGGCAAGAACACGAAGAACGTCAAGAACACGAAGAACGGCAGGAACACAAAGAACGCCAGGAACACAAAGAACGCCAGGAACACAAAGAACGCCAGGAACACCAAGAACGCCAGGAACACAAAGAACGCCAGGAACACCAAGAACGCCAGGAACACAAAGAACGGCAGGAACGCAAAGAACGCCAGGAACACCAAGAACTAAAAGAACACGAAGAACGCCAGGAACAGAAAGAACGCCAGGAACACAAAGAACGCCAGGTACACAAAGAACGCCAGGAACACAAAGAACGAACGCCAGGAACACAAAGAACGCCAGGAACACAAAGAACGCCAGGAACACAAAGAACGCCAGGAACACCAAGAACGCCAGGAACACAAAGAACGGCAGGAACGCAAAGAACGCCAGGAACACCAAGAACTAAAAGAACACGAAGAACGCCAGGAAGAGAAAGAACGCCAGGAACACAAAGAACGCCAGAAACACAAAGAACGAACGCCAGGAACATCAAGAACGCCAGGTACACAAAGAACGCCAGGAACGCCAGGAACACCAAGAACTTCAAGAACACGAAGAACGGCAGAAACACAAAGAACGCCACGAACACAAAGAACGGCAGGAATGCCAGGAACACCAAGAACTTCAAGAACACGAAGAACGGCAGGAATGCCAGGAACACCAAGAACTTCAAGAACACGAAGAACGGCAGGAACACGAAGAACGCCAGGAACACCAAGAACACAAAGAACGCCAGGAACACCAAGAACACAAAGAACGCCAGGAACACCAAGAACACAAAGAACGCCAGGAACACCAAGAACACAAAGAACGCCAGGAACACCAAGAACACAAAGAACGCCAGGAACACCAAGAACACAAAGAACGCCAGGAACACAAAGAACGCCAGGAACACAAAGAACACCAGGTACACCAAGAACTTCAAGAACACGAAGAACGCCAGGAACACCAAGAACATCAAGAACACGAAGAACGGCAGGAACGCTAGCAACGCCAGGAACACCGCCGCGCAATGTAAGGCGTATTAAGCGCGATATAAGGACAGCTGTATGACGTCATTTGGGGACTCTTATATGAAACTTCAGCCAAATAGTCAATTTGTGAGAAATATTCAACAAAAAGGGCAAATAACTTTCAAAATCCAATGCTTTTTGTGCATGTTGGATATTTATGAGATTTGCTGGATATTTTTGAGGCTTTGCCCCCCAACAAGAAAAAGTGAATTTCCACCACTGTAGGGGTGAGTATTTCTAATGTGAGATTTTGACTATTTGGCAACACTGATTGCAATAGTTGGTTGAACATTACAATGATACAATTGAAAGCATAAAAATGGCTGTCTACTCTAGGATGTCTGAGGGTTCTCCCTTTGGCTATAATTAAAGAAAATTGTCTGGCATTAGACAGACTAGAGTAAAACAAAAAAGGAGCCATTTTTGGCCAGCTCAGGCAGGAATGGGTTAAAGTGCATCTCTCATGTTTGAGTAAGTTTATAAATTGATGATTGTATTTAATATACATAATCTTTGGCACTTTCTGGTACTGTATAATTATACAGTAGATTAGGAATTGTTTAATACTATCATCAATTACACTTTCATCTTGATGCCTTTTTGTACCCTGTTAGGGGTCGATTACATGGACCGGGCTGGCCCAGTTAACTGGGCTAGCTCAGTTAACTGGGCTAGCCCACTTTATATATAAAACACATGTTGTTTTAACATTTCGATTACATGGCAAGTGGGCAGCCCGGTTTAAAATGTCCATGTAATCATTTTCATCCCGGAAAACTGGGGTTAAAAACTGGTGAACTCTCTTCGATATGCGTTCGTTTGCTTGTCTGTGTAAATAAATAGTGCCGAAAGGAAATGAAATAGAACATCAACATTGTTTGTGTGTTTCATGATCAAAGCAAAGATTTAATAAATTAATTGGTATTCGTGAAGACGCTTTCTTGGGTTAGCTAAGACTTTAGCAATCTTTTTATTAACGATGGGCTTACAAAATAAATAATAGACTAATAATTAATTATTAGTGTAAAACTGAAGTAAAACTAATGTATATAACTTTGCCCTTATTTACTTGATAATTGTGAATTTTGGCCTGAAATCATCCTGGCTTACTGGGCTAGCACACTCCATGTAACTAGAAATACATGAATACAACAACCCCTCACCCACTTTTATTAAATGGTTTTTTGAAACACCCCCACCCACCCACCCTGATTTAAAATAAGCACTCCTGATATATAACCAATATAAAAACAAACAGATTTAAAGCAAATGATAATCCTCGAGATAATTATAGAATTTATGGATAGGATGACTAACTGATTTAATGAAAGTTGAACATATCAAAGCAAAATTTAGCTCTGGTTGTAAAAAATATATTGTTTTTATAGGAGGATTCAAAAGGGATTATTTTTAGCAAGCACTTAATGGCTTATGGTTTCCCTATGTGGCTTTGTATACATGTTTTGTAAAGGCAGAATTAAAAGTTAACAGCTCAAAATTACATTTATAATAGAGTCTGAGATAAAAACAATTCAGTAGAATCGGATCCCAGAAAGAAGTATTAAACAGCCCACGTTTCGGTCGAAAATTTGGAAATACAGCAAAAAAAATCACCAAAGTCCATGCAAAGTCAATGAATAACATAAACATAAGCTTATAAAGGAAGTGTTTTAAGTTAGCTTTAGTTAAGCTGACTTATGGTTTGGACGAGCAAAGGGAAAGCACGAAAACGTGAAGCTGTATATTGTTTAGGTTATAAGACAACAAGAGTCCTACCGTTTATAACTTTAAAATTATTTGACCACTGAGTGACCAGTGACCACAACCAATGCAATTCAGATCGAGTTTTTTTTACCATACAGCGTCTGGTTTCTTCAGGTTCTCTGGTTTCACATCAAGATATATTAAACCGACTGTTTGTATCCTTTTCTTCGTTGTTCTCTTTTATTATTTAAGTAGAACAGGCTCCATAAAGCCGAAATACTGACAGATTTATTAGTTTTCTTTGTCGCTAGTCACCAGTGTCCAACTATTCTTCCCGTACGGAAATGGCAGCGCTGCATGGTAACTGCATTTTGACTTTTTCTTGACTGTAAATCCGCTGCAGATGCGCTGCACAGTATGCGCTGCACTTTTTGTCGATATTGAATGCAACTGCAGCGCATTGATATAGATCTACACAAAAATAAAGCGCTGCATATGTATGGCGCGTCATCAGCGTCAAAATTAGTTCTCTTCATTTGGATTAGATTTTAGTTCTCAGATAACATATTCCTTATCAAAACACGCGTTTCAAATAACTCGGGCTTTTTCATATAACATATTTATTGTACATATGAGATAACATGTATTAATTTTCACATAACAAAGATTTTAGATAACACACTGATTTTATATAACACAAATTTCAGATAACACAAATTTCAGATAACCCATTTTTCAGATAACACAAATTTCAGATAACCCATTTTTCAGATAACAGAAATTTCAGATAACGCAAATTTCAAATAACCTTTTTTTTTCAGATAACACAAATTTCAGATAACACAAATTTCAGATAACCTTTTTTTCTTCAGATAACACAAATTTCAGATAACCTATTATTCAGATAACGTACCAATTATGATCCTTTGCGGCCATTGACACACAGGAAGTCGATTGCGCGGGAAGTTGGGGAAGTTGAATTGAAGTACTGATTATTGGTTCTAGGGAGATCGAAGGACATGTTGGAGTATATCTGCTTATTCTCAGTACCCAGACCCGCGCTCTTGATGTGAGTTCGCGCACGCGCAAAAGGTTTGGCAGCGTGTTGTTTTCGCTTATTAAATTGCGGGACAGATTGCCCCTTGCGGATGCAAATTATGGCGTCTTCACGTGCAAGCAGAGCAAGTACACATGTAAGTGGGACTACAGCTAGAGAACTTCTTGAGGATTGTGCAAATAATCTTGCTGAAGCGTCTCGACTGTTGTTGGGAGAAGAAAATACTCAGGCTGTTTCAACGCCTACAAATGGTCGTTCCGTTGCTCCTTCTCGGCCAACTGCGCTAAATACGAGGCCAAATACGGGCATGAATGGCAGTGAAGCCAGGATTGAACATCAAGCTTTATTTGGCTATCAACCACCAAAAACAGTAGCCAGACCAGGAGTAGGACCTAGTAAGGGTGTTGGTAAACGCCGGGCGAAGAAGGCACGACTTGAAAGTGGAGGCTCTTCGTCTGGTGTTTGGGTGCACAAGTTTGTTTGTTTGGAAACAACAAACCATGAGGCAGTACCATCGGTGAAACAGAAGATCGATTTACAAGTGAAAGGTCTTGGTGAAAAAGAAGTAGTAATTGACAACGACGCCAAAGGTCAGGAGATTATTAATAAATTTTACCAAGCTTTCCCGCCTCTTAAGTCGTCTGGAGGAGTAGAATTACTGCGCACATCAACGAGGTCTGGTAAGGCCCTGGATGTCATTCCAATTCCAAAAGGAGGATTCACTGTCCACTTCCTAAAGTCTGTGTTGGGTCAGGCGAAAGGCTATTTAAGACCGATTCAAAGAGATTTGCACGATTTCTGCAACACTGAGTGTGAGGAAATAGACGAATCTGTAAGTGAGTTTATTTTGTTTATATCGTTCTATTAATTCACCTTGCCATGTTCAAAATTGGCATAATTCAGAAACCACTCACCATCTACTTAATTTGTATATACAAATCATTATTCTAAATGTACTGTATTTCAACTGGCTTGTCTTACCTGTAAGCCTCACCCGGGGGTAGGACTGGGGAATATAATTGCCCACATATGAGGGTTTGGTGCCTATCCTGTGAGGACACCGAGCAGTTTGGCAAGATGGCAGTGGAATAGTGTCAATACTTTGAGGGAAATCAATTAAATTCATTAGTGACTGGTTTAATTGGTTTTTTTAAAGTTTAACTTTTTAATTTTAAATATGAACTTAAAGTTTTGAAACAATTATAGTTTAGCTTCATAATTTATTCTAAATTTAATTGTTGAAATATTGACATCATGACATGTAAAAATCTACTTGTAAAGATTTGGTAATTTGCTAATGTACATGTATAGGCATTGCAATTATTTGTCAATGTTGTTTCTGGGGTGGAGAATTGTCTTTTTCCATATGCCTCTGTGTGTGAGGGGGGGGGGGGGGAGGTATGCAGTTCACTAAAAAGTATGAAAATTTCTAGATGGGTGTCCAGGTGGTGGTAACAGCAAGAATTGAATCATACATCAGACAAACACAGTAAATACCAAATTGCAACACATGCAGTCTTAATGTGGCTTCCTGGAGTTTATTCAAAACTAGAAAAAATGTTATTTGTAAAAAGTGATCCTCAATATCTTGGAAAGGAATGACACTAATGTTAAGTAACTGTAATGATATTGACTTCAGGAAATTCAATACTGTTAATAAATATAGTGTTTTGGTGCACATCTTTAGTTTCATATTTTTTCCTGAAATTTCCATATGCACTTTTTGAGGTTTCAATTTGTATTTTGTTTACTTTGCAAGAAACAGTAGGAAGCCACCTTAACTTGATTTGAATTATATTGAAATATAATTATATAAAGCAAAACTGAAATTTAAAACTAGACTGAATAGTATTCAAAAGAAAGAAGTTGACACTATACTTATCTAGTAATGATACATTTTTGTGCAGTTGCAGTATTAATAACTGCTCAAAAAAGTTGCACTTTTCTTTTTTTGAACAGGAGTTCTCTGAGGAATGTATGAATTGTCATCAACAAATACCTTTATCAACACTTCGATCACATGTAACTGTATGTAGACAACAAGGTGGTACATTAAATGAAAAGTAAGTCCTTTTGTTTCATGATTAAAGGTAAATAATAGCCCTACTGTGACAGTGTGTGGCATTTTTTTTGTGAGCCTCACAAAAGAGTGCTTGAAATGCAGGTGATGTATTATCTTGTATAAAATGGCTCCCAGGAAGAGCACAACATTTGGAGTCAACTCTAGATTTAAATTGAATGCAAAACATTACTTTCTTGACTAAAATTATCAATTTTGTCTGTTCTAAATATTCTATCAATGTGATTCCTTTCTCGAATGACCTCAAGTAAGTCAAGCCATTGTTACCTACAGTAGTAACATGGATTTCAAATTTCACTGAATACTGACCAGTAAGAACAATTAACTATCAACAAAGAAATGTAAACAAACTTGGCAAATGTACTGATGTACACTAATTAACACTTACATGTATTTACTGTGCCGAGAGAAACAGTGTGTTTTATGGCCCTGAGACTGCGTTGTTTCCCAAGGCGAAGCATGCAGTCGAGGGGCCACAAGGTATATATCAGTAAATAGTGTTTTTATATATCAAGTGTTAAATGACAAAAAAAATGTTGAGCAAAACCTTCAGACATTGTTTTAAATGAGGAAAACTGGAGAAAACAAAGACAAACTAAACATGACCATCTACTTCCAGTTTTGATATTTTTCCCTAGGGAAAATTAATGTAATGTTACCCACTGCCATCGCGATTTTCGTGAAACATTCAGGATTTTTGTGAAACATTCACAATTTTCATGAAACATCAGGATTTTCATTCTGCCATATGAGGACCACTCACCCAATCAGAGAGCTAGAAAAATGGACTTTGACACGTGATATAATATAACAATGACTGTTATTCACTTTTAAGCATTTAGTATTACATGTATGTAGCTATGTACAATTGGCATGAATTAATTGTAATGATTATAAACGTTTTTGTTTTAATTTTTTTCAAGGGGGAATAAAGAAACTATTTTAGATTATGTGATTCCACCTGCTGACAATCTCACGGTGAGTAAACATATTATAACAGTACAGACAGATGAACATTTTGTTAAGCTCAGCAAACACAATTGCATTTCCCCAAATGTGATTGAATTTAGCCTAAACGTGATCATTAGCCTAAACAAAATTGTGTTTCAATGACAAAAAAAAAGCTCAGAGGGATCATTGCAGACAATCTTTCATCTGAGTTTTCACAGACTGAATTACAGGGTAATTTTGGGATGCCCACAGGCTAGTTTTAAATGGGTGTATCATAGTTAGCAATAGAAAATGTTATTGATTGAATTAAATATTTGTTACCATATTTTATCTATAAAGCTAGGGGGCTTATTAATTTTAGGCCATTGAGGGGAAAGGGGTTTATTTTAGGGAGGGGTGTAGTCAGAGTAAGAAAAAAATAAAATAATCTAAAACCAACTATGACTGGGTTTTTTTATTAATAGAGTTAATGTGACAGAAATTACAACATGTTTTTACTTGGGGGGGGGGGGGGGGTAATAGTACAGTATATACTTTAATATGGTACATGTGCATACAGTTGAATCTTGATGAGCAACCAACTCTAATAGGCAACCACTTAATAATGTCATTATGACCACTTCTCAATTGTCAGTTTGTTTCATCAATCACTGTATTAAAATAATACCTCTATTAAGTGACCAGCTACTCTAATTTTGTTTAAGCGACCGCAACCACTTTTAAGGCCAAAACATTGGTACAGTACCTGTATTTCTATTTCTTTTTTACATAAGTGACCACCCCTAGGTCTAGGTAGATAATGTAGACTAAAATTACGCATTGACAATGCTGTATGTTTATAGTAGTGGCAGTTTTCACTTTGCAAACTTCACAGAACTGTTCATGACACACTTCATATCACATTGTAGTGTGTTAATAGTGCTTCCTGTTGTGATTAGTTTTCTTTAAACCATTTTTACAAAGTTTGAAAGTAATTTTTGTCTACTGCCCCAAATTGGAACAGAATACAGTGTCACTGCCACAGCATACAATGACTGACTACCAGGACTGATGGGTATACAGTATATCTTGACAGTCCAAATTATTTGATAAATTTTTGTATTGAGGGACTACTAACTGTAAAACGTTTTTTGAACACTACTAGTCTTAGAATATTACAACAACACATGCAATGTTAGATACACCTGATTGGATAATTGTATGCGTCCATGGTAGACCTAAGATACAGTATACAGTTGTTAATTGTTTAAATTACTACTGTAGGATACAAAAGCAACTACAGATCACGATGTTGACACATTACAAGCTGTGTTTCCTGGGATTGACAGAAATGCCATTGTATCTGCACTGAGTGTTGCATCTGGTGATTGTGAAAATGCCGCAAATATTCTGTCACAAGATAAAATTTCAGGTTAATATATTGTTTATCGTTACACTTTATTACTGTACCTGTTTCTTGTCTTTGTACTGTCATATAATTATACATGTACATATTGAATGATGTCATTTCAGATGAGAAAATGCATCGAATGGAAACGTGAGATAGAAGCAATTTGTTTTCTAAAATAACTACAGTAACTCTCCTCACATATGGGGCGCCGTTTGTAAAAAAATTATTTAGCGTTTATTTTGTATATTTAATGTTATTTAGCTCCTCATGACGTGTCATTTATAAATAACATTTGTTATTTATTAAATAACATTTGCGATTTATTAAATAACATTGCGATTTATTAAATAACATTGCGATTTATTAAATAACATTGCGATTTATTAAATAACATTGCGATTTATTAAATAACATTGCGATTTATTAAATAACATTGCGATTTATTAAATAACATTGCGATTTATTAAATAACATTGCGATTTATTAAATAACATTGCGATTTATTAAATAACATTGCGATTTATTAAATAACATTGCGATTTATTAAATAACATTGCGATTTATTAAATAACATTGCGATTTATTAAATAACATTGCGATTTAATAAATAACATTGCGATTTATTAAATAACATTGCGATTTATTAAATAACATTGCGATTTATTAAATAACATTGCGATTTATTAAATAACATTGCGATTTAATAAATCGCATTTGCGATTTAATAAATCGCACTTGCGATTTATTAAATAACATTGCGATTTATTAAATAACATTGCGATTTAATAAATCGCATTTGCGATTTAATAAATCGCATTTGCGATTTAATAAATCGCACTTGCGATTTAATAAATCGCACTTGCGATTTAATAAATAACATTGCGATTTAATAAATAACATTGCGATTTGTTAAATAACATTGCGATTTATTAAATAACATTGCGATTTATTAAATAACATTGCGATTTATTAAATAACATTGCGATTTATTAAATAACATTGCGATTTATTAAATAACATTGCGATTTAATAAATAACATTGCGATTTGTTAAATAACATTGCGATTTATTAAATAACATTGCGATTTATTAAATAACATTGCGATTTGTTAAATAACATTGCGATTTATTAAATAACATTGCGATTTATTAAATAACATTGCGATTTATTAAATAACATTGCGATTTAATAAATCGCATTTGCGATTTAATAAATCGCATTTGCGATTTAATAAATCGCACTTGCGATTTAATAAATCGCACTTGCGATTTAATAAATAACATTGCGATTTAATAAATAACATTGCGATTTATTAAATAACATTGCGATTTATTAAATAACATTGCGATTTATTAAATAACATTGCGATTTATTAAATAACATTGCGATTTATTAAATCGCATTGCGATTTATTAAATCGCATTTGCGATTTAATAAATCGCACTTGCGATTTAAGCGGCTCAAGCCAATTGACCAGCGGATGTACTTGTTTGGCGGTAATTCGAGTAAAATGGCGGACGACTTAGCAAAGCTAATATCTGATGCAGTCACCAGAGCGTTAAATCAGAGTGGGCGGTTAAATACTTCAAATAATGGTTCACAAGGTACAGGGGAACATTCAAGACGTCAATCTGCTGGCCCAAACAACACACCAACCCAGAAAATACAGGTAATTGTGTATAAAACTCGTTGTGCAGACGTACTCAGTACTCGAAGTTTGTTTCGGCAATATTTCGAGCGGGAAAACGAGTCAGAAAGAATGTTTTCGTTCCAGTACCTCAGGTACATTTGACTAAATCATCTTTTGAGCCGTCCTCAACCAGGATGTTTTCACATTGGTTTATTTGTTTTCACATTGGTTTATTTGTTTTGTTTGTTTGTTTGTTTGTTTGTTTGTTTGTTTGTTTGTTTGTTTGTTTGTTTGCTTGCTTGTTTGTTTTTTTTTTCGCCCACTCACTCATTCGTCCGTCCATCCATCCGTCCGTCCTTCCGTCCATCCGCCACTCCACCTGTCTGCCTGTCTGTTTGTTTGTTTGTTTGTTTGTTTGTTTGTTTGTTTGTTTGTTTGTTTGTTTGTTTGTTTGTTTGTTTGTTTGTTTGTCTGTCTGTCTGTCTGTCTGTCTGTCTCTCTGTCTGTCTGTCTGTCTGTCTGTCTGTCTGTCTGTCTGTCTGTCTGTCTGTCTGTCTGTCTGTCCGTCCGTCCGTCCATCCATCCATCCATCTGTCTGTCTGTCTGTCTGGCCATCCATCTGTCTGTCTGTTAATTTGTCAATCTTTGACCAATTTTGTTTGATTAAAATTTTGGGATGCTTTATTATATAGCATTTATTCTAGTCACAGTTTATTTTGACTAATTTGGCATAATATATGTAACTGTTGTTAGTTATGTAATATCCAATAAACAACTATTTAAACCATCTGCATTAAAATTTTCATTCCTTTTTTAATAGCACCTTGGCTGGAACAAAGAAATTGTGCCTTCCAAGAACATCAACATTATTTCAGTGGGATGCACAGCAGGTTTTGTCTGTTTGCTCAAGGGACACCTTGTATATTCTTGCTGGAATGGAACCATTGAAGAGACAAATTGAAACTCCACAAGAGGTAGAATGATAATCCCCCTTCCAAATCATACTCCAGAAGGCAATTTTTCTATTAACCCCTACCTCTGGATTTTGTTAAATGGCAGCAAGCAAGCATGGAAATTCTATGAGAGGGGGTGTTTCATGCTTGCTTGCTGCCATTTAACAAAATCCAGAGGTAGGGGTTAATAGAAAAATTGCCTTCTGGAGTATGATTTGGAAGGGGATTATCATTCTACCTCTTGTGGAGTTTCAATTTGTCTCTTCAATGGTTCCATTCCAGCAAGAATATACAAGGTGTCCCTTGAGCAAACAGACAAAACCTGCTGTGCATCCCACTGAAATAATGTTGATGTTCTTGGAAGGCACAATTTCTTTGTTCCAGCCAAGGTGCTATTAAAAAAGGAATGAAAACTTTAATGCAGATGGTTTAAATAGTTGTTTATTGAATATTACATAACTAACAACAGTTACATATATTATGCCAGATTTGTCAAAATAAACTGTGACTAGAATAAATGCTATATAATAAAGCATCCCTCTGCCAAAATTTTAATCAAACAAAATTGGTCAAAGATTGACAAATTAACAGACAGACAGATGGATGGCCAAACAGACAGATGGATGGACAGACAGACAGACAGACAGACAGACAGACAGACAGACAGACAGACAGACAGACAGACAGACAGACAGACAGACAGACAGACAGACAGACAGACAGACAGACAGACAGACAGGCAGGCAGGCAGGCAGGCAGGCAGGCAGGCAGGCAGGCAAACAAACAAACAAACAAACAAACAGACAGACAGAGAGACAGGTGGAGCGGTGGACAGACGGATGGACGGAAGGATGGACGGATGGATGGACGGATGAATGAGAGAGTGGGCGAAAAAAAACCAAACAAGCAAGCAAACAAACAAACAAACAAAACAAATAAACCAATGTGAAAACAAATAAACCAATCTGAAAACATCCTGGTTGAGGACGGCTCAAAAGATGATTTAGTGGTCAAATGTACCTGAGGTACTGGAACGAAAACATTCTTTCGAGTACTGAGTACGTCTGCACAACGAGTTTTATACACAATTACCTGTATTTTCTGGGTTGGTGTGTTGTTTGGGCCAGCAGATTGACGTCTTCAATGTTCCCCTGTACCTTGTGAACCATTATTTGAAGTATTTAACCGCCCACTCTGATTTAACGCTCTGGTGACTGCATCAGATATTAGCTTTGCTAAGTCGTCCGCCATTTTACTTGAATTACCGCCAAACAAGTACATCCGCTGGTCAATTGGCTTGAGCCGCTTAAATCGCAAGTGCGATTTATTAAATCGCAAATGCGATTTAATAAATCGCAATGTTATTTAATAAATCGCAATGTTATTTAATAAATCGCAATGTTATTTAATAAATCGCAATGTTATTTAATAAATCGCAACGTTATTTAATAAATCGCAATGTTATTTATTAAATCGCAAATGCGATTTAATAAATCGCAATGTTATTTAATAAATCGCAATGTTATTTAATAAATCGCAATGTTATTTAATAAATCGCAATGTTATTTAATAAATCGCAAGTGCGATTTATTAAATCGCAAGTGCGATTTATTAAATCGCAATGTTATTTAATAAATCGCAATGTTATTTAATAAATCGCAATGTTATTTAATAAATCGCAATGTTATTTAATAAATCGCAATGTTATTTAATAAATCGCAAGTGCGATTTATTAAATCGCAAATGCGATTTATTAAATCGCAATGTTATTTAATAAATCGCAATGTTATTTAATAAATCGCAATGTTATTTAATAAATCGCAATGTTATTTAATAAATCGCAATGTTATTTAATAAATCGCAAGTGCGATTTATTAAATCGCAAATGCGATTTATTAAATCGCAATGTTATTTAATAAATCGCAATGTTATTTAATAAATCGCAATGTTATTTAATAAATCGCAATGTTATTTAATAAATCGCAATGTTATTTAATAAATCGCAAGTGCGATTTATTAAATCGCAAATGCGATTTATTAAATTGCAAGTGCGATTTATTAAATCGCAAATGCGATTTATTAAATCGCAATGTTATTTAATAAATCGCAATGTTATTTAATAAATCGCAATGTTATTTATTAAATCGCAATGTTATTTAATAAATCGCAAGGTTATTTAATAAATCGCAATGTTATTTAATAAATCGCAATGTTATTTATTAAATCGCAATGTTATTTAATAAATCGCAATGTTATTTAATAAATCGCAATGTTATTTATTAAATCGCAATGTTATTTAATAAATCGCAAGGTTATTTATTAAATCGCAATGTTATTTAATAAATCGCAATGTTATTTAATAAATCGCAATGTTATTTAATAAATCGCAATGTTATTTATTAAATCGCAAATGTTATTTAATAAATAACCAATGTTATTTGTAAATGACAAGCATGAGGAGCTAAATAACATTAAAATATACAAAATAAACGCTAAATAATTTTTTTACAAACGGTGCCCCATACTCACATATGCTCTCCTTCCATCCTTCATTTATCTGTTCACCTTTATTTTTTGTGTGTGGGGGGGGGGGGGAGGCAATAAGGAAAGTTTTAATCTACTGTAATTTTATGTTCTAGGAAAAGTGTAATTATACATGTAAATTTCTCAATTTGACTAACGTGTTACTTGCAGCTGGTTGCCTCTAATTTGGGGGCACTAATCACATACCATATAGCTGAAATAGGCAAAAAATTACCTCCATCTTCCTCCTGTAACCTGATTGCTAACCACAGGCTCCACAGCTCACCACTCAAGTTGTTATTCACCATAATAATTAGGAAATTTGGCTATAAACGTTTGTATAATATGACAAGTCCATATATTTTTAATAATCTTAAATTAAATAGTTCAGCCCATGCATGTAATACAAGGTATTGAAACTTTAACCCTTTATAGCCCAAGACCTTCCCATATAAAGTGGCCAATGGACTATAAAGGGTAACTTTATATGTCCAAAATTTAGCAGAATTACTGAAGGTGGTAAATCCTTTTCTGTTAAAACTGTGAAATTGTGGAACAAAATACCTCTGAATATATGACCTTCTTTAAACGTGTTTTTTTTTTAAAAAACCCCATGGAAAACAACTTTTGAACAACAACAGGAATTATTTTATTTTTAAATAATTATATGACTTTTTCTGTAATATTTTGTAAATTTTGTAAAATTTTGATATGTAAATTTTGAATTAGTTACATGTATGTATCAGGAACACGTGTCTGTTAGCTTCTGCTATTACGTGCTATCCACATTAAATAAAGTTTTTACTTACTAACCATTAATTTTAGTTGCATAAAAATAATAAGCTACAAACTAAGTACAATACAAGGTACTTGACTTCTGCTCATAAGAATGTTGTAAATGTTTGAAAATATTCTTCCTCCCTAAAATTAAGCCATCCTGAATATAATTAAACTCACCAAAACATATGAACACCAAAATGTTATTTAAACCAGTATAAACTCAGGGCTTATTTTTGGTTATTTATGGTACTTATACAACATTTTTTAGACTTGTGCACGATTGTATTTGAACTGCAACCAACAGGGTAATTTTACATGATTGTCTGCATTTTTTTAGACAGTGAGAATGAGAATGCTGATGATTTCCCAACTCTTGAACGCATATTTTCTTTGGATTCTGAATTTACACAAAGGCAACCACACAAAATCATGGATGACTTTCGGAATTCTGTGATTCAGGAAGAATCTCAAGTTCAAGTGTTCAGGGTTTCTCGGATGGATGGAGAAGTGGATATGCGATCAGACATACTCTCTTATTACAAGAATCCCAGTACTAGATTTAGAGCCCCATTAAAAATCAGATTTGACGGTGAAGATGGGGTGGGCATTGGTCCTGTCAGGGAGTTTTTTGTTGAGGCTTTGGCTATTGTAGAAGAGGGTATAGGTAATCCTAGAGTGCTAATGTTTGAAGGAGAAAGTAATCACAAAGTACCAGTTCACAGTCCTCCAATGAGACAAACGGGTGCATACAAAGCTGCTGGAAAGATTATTGGGCATTCCATACTACATGGAGGTCCAGGGTTGTATGGTTTATCGCCAGCTGTGAAACATTACTTTAGCACCAAAGATTTGATGTTATTTCCACCACCTCTGGAACTGGAGGACCTGTCAGACTTCATGCTGCGTGAGTGCGTAGACGAGGTTAGTTAGTTTAATTACTCACTATGTTAAAGGTTAAACCTCCTGGGCAGTATGTGGTTAAAGTTAAAGGCCTTCTATGTACAGATACAGTAGTAGACTTAATTCTATATTTCTTTCCCTTTTAGCTTAGTAAAACAGATGGTGATATACCAGAACAGTTGAATAGCAAGCTGTTACCATATCTTATGGAAGCTGGTATGGACTTGTCACTCCTCAGAGATTGTAACAGGAAGCTTCTTATTCAAGGACTTCTGATGTACTTTGTCATAGACAAAAGGATACTTGAACTGAATGATCTGATCCAAGGTATGAAATGCTAATTATATGAATTAAAATAAGAAAGGTTTCCTTAAATCCTTTACAGTATGCAGCCAGGATGTCATATTTTCTCTCACAGTATCTTGAAAGCACACACACCGCAGTAAATGTTGTTTTTGTTGGTTACTGTATATTTATGCTTCATTATATAAAATAGGTTGTTTCATTGATGTTTCCACCACTAATAAAAACGATAATCTTACATGTGTGATTTTTTATGATAGTCTATCGTGAAACACATTCGAGTTTACTGCTCTATTTTTGTGGGGATATAGGACATTTTTTTAGTATCAACCAAATAATTTGACATTCTGATTGACTGGTCCACTAAAATTTATCTACGAGAGATGAAGTCATGAAAACATTGCCCCAAAAGTAATGGAAAATTGTTCAGTTTTCGAATAAGAAAATGAATTCGCTTATGCTTATGGAGTATTATTAACTACACCAAATTTGAAGCAAAGTAATTACAATCTCATTTTTTGTGAACGATTGTTTATCATGTGCCATCGAGCTACTCTACATTTTGAATGGGGAGACTACTGCAAACAAAAAGGTGAAACTATCTGAAAATTTGGAACAATGTTTGATAAGACTTCTTTACGTTAAAGAAAAGTTATTTATGGTTGATACCAAAACAATATTGGAAGTATGAAATTTATTTCTCGTGTTGACCAATATACCCGTCAACAATCGACTTAATTTCATATTTCAACGCATCCAGGTATTATTCTCTATTTATTCAATTTAACAGATAAGCAAAATCACATAAACCTAAGCTTACACTGTACATGTACTTATATATCAATCTGAAATGATTTACAGAATCCAAAAGTTTGAATCTACCAGAACTCGTATCACACTGTATAGGAGGCCATTTTGGTATGAAAAATTAGATTAACAGTTTCATGCCGAAAAGAGCCTTTCCTATTTTATTCTGGTGATGAAGTCACAGAATAGTGAAAGGTTATATGGGGAAGCATCCTGATCCTGGACAGTAAAAGTTTAATATGGGTTAAAGGTGATATGGGTTTTCAAACAAATTATATTTTTCATACTTTATTGTACATTTCCTACTCAATCTATTATAATAGTCCAACCTAAAGCCTAATGTAATATAATATAAAACATATTCCGAAAATGAACATCTTGAAAACCCCAAGATATGGATAAAAGTATTAATAGGCGAGTTTCAGGGTGTTGCGCACACATCGTTTGGCAAAGGAATTGGTGGGCTCTTGACGGGCTCCACACAAAGTAAGCAATGACAAACAGACTTGCTAGCGAGCCAACAACAGCAGAACAACAGTGTTAAATACCCAGAAACTGTATCTATCAACAGTACGTTTTATACTTTGAGTGGAGCTTGCCAGTTTTCTTTGAAAAATGATGCGCGTGCCACACCCTGAAACACACCTATTGTACAAATGTTTGCATGAAACATGTAAATTATGTTTTCAGGAATGGAAGAAGTCTCGTTACATACACTATTATGCAAAGAAAATTCAATGGTTGCTCGAGTCTTTCCCGATGACAGTGAAAGAAAACTTACTGCAGAAATCTTCAAAGAGAGGATTGAATATGAAGAGTGTCCAAACTCATCAAAAGCAAAAGAATTCTTCGAGGATTACCTAATGGAAATATCAGAACGAAGTAAAGGTACATGCACTTTGTTTGTATGTAGTCTTGCTCTCACTGATTTGCGGGATATTAGGCTACAGTGTACTTTAATAATTGTACTTCTGTGCTTGTTTTGTGCACTTTTCCGATGTTTTGAAAGGATACTGTACGTTAAAGTAGATGGGGACTCGATTGCCAATGCTGAACTAAAGTTGAAAGTACCCAAGATTGCAAACGGCAACATTCATACATTTATTAAAGGACAACCTTGGAGATTAAGTCAGGTTCAAGATGCCAAAAATAATCTTGTCCAATTTCTTATTACTTCATTTCATGTCATTACGAACCAATAATGGGGAGCAATGAACAAAACTTTTTATTGAAAAAATTTAGAAAAACCCAACTATATAACAAAACAGTTTTAATTTTGTATAACCTTGATTCCTGATGATGACTCTCAGGAAATTGTTTGTTATAAACAACTAATATAAAACCAGGGTCTAGTTTTCCTTTAATTCCCCTGGCCTTAGATATTCCCTTGCAATACTAACTTCTTTCATATATACCATTGTTAGTACTGTATATAATTATTCATCTAAAGAAGAGTAACTAATTAGTGCTTTTGGGTTTATAGCAGGAGCTGAGTTGAGTGATCTTTGCTGCTTTTGGACAGGCTGTGATATCCTTCCAGCTGAGAATAGGAAGCTAAACATGAGATTTGATGGCTCTAACAGATTTCCAACTTCTGAGACCTGTTTCTTAGTGATCACCATACCAACGATGCACACAGAGTATGAACACTTCAGAAAGGACATGGACACTGCTTTAATGTATGGATCCAGGGGATTCTGTTTCACTTAGACCCCTTAGCTTGTCAGTCTTGGACAATGGTTTACATGTTTTTTCATAGATCAGAAATTATATCAACTTGAATTTTTGCTAGGAGATTCCTGATGAAAAACTTTACTGTCTCTTAAAATTCAAAATTAATTATCATACCCAACATAAAAGTGGGCTTAGTGTTGCAGTTAAATTGGAGTACAATGTTTTTGTAATGTTCTATTACAATTTCTATGTACAATTATACAGTATTATAAATATCAAAGGAGAAGTACTTTGGAAATTCTTTTTACTGTGGCATATGTACACATTAATTATTATTGTTTTATGGTTCAGGCAAAATATAGTGTAGAGTAATATTCTTTATTTATCAGAGCTTGCAAAATTTTGAGCAAAGTGGTTAACCTTCAGGCAGTTGCCCAAGATCATTTCTTACTTGCCCACCTGAATATATAAATGGATATTTTTTGTGTCATAAAATTGGCCAACAGAAAATCCTTGTTGCCCTGGGACGTTGGGCAGGTGATTTTGCAAACCCTGATTTATACATGTACATGTAAATAGCTGCTGGTTGAATATTCAATTACATGCATATAAATTATCCTTTATGAACATAAATAATTGAAGGTGATCATAAATAATTAATATTTAGAAATAAATTATGCACATAATAAATTACGCAGCCATTTTGGAATAAAGTCTGGTCTACATGTAGTGTTAAAAATGCAGTTTTTGTTCCTCTTAAGAAAGCAACAATGAAAAAACCTTTTTGAAATTTCATGGATATACTACGGTAAACTAAAAAATAAACCTCTGTGTGTAGTATACTGTTACACTGAAACCTGTATTCAGTAAATTATTACGTTTTCATGTAAGAGTGTATTTATTAACTATTAGTTCTAGAGAAGGAATGTTATGTGATACACTGACAATTTATATATTGCGTTCCAGGAACTCTTTAACTTGCAAAAAAATGTCAATACCAAAGGAATCACTTTCTCTAAGAGGGTCAATTAGAGTTTGCAGTGTTGTTAAGCTATCAGCATTCAATGGAGTTGGAGTTGGTGGTACCCAAACACTGTTCTCCTCTACATCTGGTACAGGTCCATCAATATCTATGCCATACACATTGAGTTCATCCTGTATGGAGGAAAGGAATATTGTTGGTTACCTGTATGCCATTACAAAGACATTCATCCATTTACCCCTAAACAGACTGTTCAGAGTTAGAGTACATGTATTCTGGCTATTGAGCATACACTGTACATGTACTTGTAAACCTGCCACTTTGTTTATTTTAGCAAATCTTTTTAGCATAAATATTTTCTTTTTAATTATAAATAAGTAAATTTCACTATTTTTCACCAATTTTAAGCAAACAACTAATTACATGGACTTTCAAAAATTGTGTTTGAAAAGTCTTTTTAATAATGATATTTCCATTCTGTAACACTCAGCACTAAGAATCAACCTCGTACCCAGGCTTTTCACTCCCGCTAAAGCCTGGGTACGAGGTTGTCTAAGAGTGTTACAGACTGAATGGAAATATCTTTATTAGAGTCTTTGGCTCTTTTCCATTCATCGCAAAAACCAGCTTGCTGTGAGTGTTTGCATCTAATTAAAAACAACTTGCAGTGCTTGTTTTCTCATGCGTTCTTTTTAATGAGATACAAGTACTCGCAGCAGCAACAAAAGGAACTCACAAGAAAACAAGCACTGCAAGTTGTTTTTAATTATAATTATGCAAACACTCGCAGCAGCTGATTTTGCGATTACTGGAAAAGAACATTTAGTTCTTAATCTAGATTTAAGCAAAAAAGAGCACCAATATTTAATTACGTTAAAAATACCAAAAAATGCTGTCATTGGGTCAGTTGCTAGGCATTTTGTTTCATTCATTTTTCCTCATCCCTTCTGGGCTTTCAAAAATAAATCCAAAACTTGTAAAATGCCCAGAAAAAATGTTGAGATACGTAATTTATTCTACAATACCTCCGTTACAGGCTCTTGCATTTCTCTGGCAACTGTGTAATCACTATTTGCAATCTGCATAAGGCCCATGACGAAGAGTTGATTTGGGGTTCTGTTACCTTCCGTTCTTAACCGGTGGTTTACCCAACCACTTTTCCAGGATTGAAGATGTCTGTTTATTCTTGGAATAAACACATAATGGATAGAGAAAATATCTACATCAAGATCTGGATTCAAGTGCCCTTGACGTTCAAGGTAGTAAAACAAATCATAGTAGAGGAAAGCAACTCCTTGAAAGACATCTCGCCAAAGCCTTTCGATTCGTTGGTTATGGACACTCTTACCAACAATTACACTTCCCCTGTTGGGACCACGCAAAGGATGTTCCAGCATCCACATTGCCACATCGTAGTTTTCACCACCTGCATCACACCTGACCCTAGATGGTAAACCATATATGTGTACAGCATCCTGAAACAGTGAACACACTGTATCGGCTCTGTTGTTGTCACTGCAATTCAAGTAAACAGGAATACGAGTAAAACCATCTATTCCCCCATGGATAACCAAGCGCCATCTTTTAAAATATAATACAAAGACATTAATAAAACCAAACATTTTTGCCAGTAGAATTAAAGTATACTGAGTGCCTACTTTTTGTAGAAACCAAATTAAATATTCATGATTTATAATTCATTGACATAAATTATAGCCATGTTGGTTGGTCCAACCTTTGTCCTACCTTTGTCCTCTAAAAATCGCAGGGGATTGATTGCAACCTAATTCGCACTGATTAATAGGGAAAATATTAATACATACTGTATCAAGTCTGACAATTTATTAATTATACCTT
The DNA here is from genome assembly GCA_964035015.1 of Corallium rubrum. Lineage (NCBI taxonomy): Eukaryota > Metazoa > Cnidaria > Anthozoa > Scleralcyonacea > Coralliidae > Corallium > Corallium rubrum. The sequence goes on along the minus strand of OZ036005.1, from coordinate 40,449 downwards.
ATGAGCTTATGATTCCCATCAATGTGCCATAAACACAATGGACCAGGGACACTGTACGTCCTTCTTTTGATAGCGTCAAACCATCGCAATGCCACCCCATCTGGGTCAGTTCTTTGAACAGATTCTCTTAACCTGTGTTGTTGGACAATTATTCCTCTCTGCCTAAGTTGACCATCTATTCGTCGATATCCTGCATTAGGGAATTCTGTTTGAACTTCACGAACCAAATTATCTAGGTCGTTATTTGATAAGTTAGTGTATCGCGGTGCTGTACTCAGGGTAAATTCTCTTAATCGTCGCTGCACTGTACTCTTAGAAACTCCTACCATTGTGGCGATGTCGGTGGCTGTAAAACCATAGTCAATGAAGTACTGCAGTTGCTCCATCGAAATCACAAACTTGGGACGCCCTCTTCTCCCGCTATATTCACTAGGGGCTTGATAAGAATGGTGGTCAGTTTCTCTATTGGATAATCCGAGTTGTTCTTTGGCACGTTCAATTACAACTAAGACTTCATGAGACAGCAGGTCACACGATACCAAACGCTGTACTTGATGACAAAGTTGTTCTAATTGAAGTGATATGTGGTCAAGTCGTTCTTTGTCAATTTCTTGAGCCTCTATCTGATGTCTTATATTAATTAAAATTGTCCTCAAACGAGAATTCAAGAGATTTCTAACCTCACTCATCCTTTCAGAAGACGACGCCATGATATATTCTGATATTTCGGGCAAGTGCTTCCCGCAACTTCCCGCGCAATCGACTTCCTGTGTATGAATGCCCGCAAAGGATCATAATTGATATGTTATCTAAAATTTGCGTTATCTGAAAAATTTGTGTTATCTGAAAAAAAAGGGTTATCTGAAATTTGCGTTACTTAAAATTTGCGTTATCTGAAATTTGTGTTATCTGAAAAATGGGTTATCTGAAATTTGTGTTATCTGAAATTTGTGTTATCTGAAATTTGTGTTGTATAAAATCTGTGTTATCTAAAATCTTTGTTATTTGAAAATTAAATACATGTTATCTCATATGTACAATAAATATGTTACACGAAAAAGCCCGAGTTATTTGAAAGAACTAAAATCTAATCCAAATGAAGAGAACTAATTTTGACGCTGATGACGCGCCATACATATGCGCTGCATTTTGACTTCAGCGCTGCATTTTCACTGCATTTTGACTTCAGTAATCAGTACTGCATTTGCGCTGTATTTTGACTTACAAGTTTGATTATATTATAGCCTTTAGCACCTCTGTTGTATGTCAGTCGGCTTCAGTAGCTGTCAACTTTTAGGCGTCTACTTAAGAACAGAACAAATAATGAACAAATTGTTGGATATGAAAGAAGCAAGAATAAAGCAACTATAGAAAAAACCAATTGACCTCGACTGGGATTCGAAGTGCATGCCCGCAATTGCCTTCGGTTTACTAGCCGCTTGAACGGTAGGTAGTTCAGAGCATCGGATTTAGGAAGCCAGCTGTGGGATATTTTGAGTCTCAGCCGTTGTCAGCAAGTAGAGTTTTCTTTACTTGCCCAGTAGTTGCTTTATACTGTGCGTTAACATGTCTTGACCTTATAATACTAATTTTTTCCAAATTCTCAATTCTCAATTATATTAAAGACACGCGCATCACAAAACCAAGTCACAGAACCATCAGAACGTATTCTATTATTTAATATCAGTGTTCGCGTTTTACTGAGACAATCAGACAGAGCATTTGAACAAACTCCATTAAACGTTTATAGTGTTAAACACGAAAACGCGACTACATACAGACAAAACTTTACCTCTGAATGGCGCCGATTGTCCTATTGTTTATTGTGCTTCTTTGTAAACGTTTAAGAGAATATCAGCAGAGTGAGAGCTCCAGCTTTAAATGCAAGTACCAGCGCCCTTCTTCTTTCTTTAAGACATTCACCAAACAAGTTCAGTTGAATCCCCAAGACTCAAGAGAAGCAGTTAACGCGCAAACGATCAACGGCTTTATCTTTACGCACAATATTTAAATGTTCAAGTGCAGGCGCCAAAAATGCTATCAGTTGACACTTGACCAAATAACGATATTGAATTACTCATTATTGTAGCAAGCATCTCTGACGGGTATAGTATATTTTATTTAGTCTTATGCTTTATAGATATTATTGGGTTAGTTAGATTGCAGATGCGACAACTGCTACTGCTACAAGTCTCAGAACGTCCTTAAATATAATATTCAATGGTAATAATTGTTTGAAAGAGAATAAGTTATCTTCTGGCATCAGCAAAGTATTTTTGCTATTTCCTGCCAAGGTTCGAGGCTATCTAGGCGATAAAACTGTAAAAGCTGCATGAGCTACATCAGACAACTGTAAAAAGCAATTCAAAAGCATTTCTCATCAGTTTACCATTTGCACAAAACGGCTCATTCATTGCTCCAAATTACGGTAAGTTTCAGGTTTTTGAACAGCGACTCGCTGCGAGAGCTATATAGTTTATTAGTATTGACTCATTGCGTAAAATTTAAAAATTAAACGAGACTTATTATAGACCTTTTAAAGACCTTGTAAGACAAATCGTTTTCGTTAACCGATTTAATAAATTCTCTACAGTTTTGCTAGGATAAGCACACGGTGCGTGATGGCGTTTTGCATGTTGTGAAACACGTTTGCGGCACCACTTAAATTATCTAAGTCGATCAGTATCGAACATGCAGCGCTGGATCGCAACTTTGTGTTGCAGATTAGCTGCATATTGAATGCACACCGAATTTGAAAACTTTGTTTGACTGCGCATTCAATGTGCAGCGCTTTGCTTAAGTGATTTCATCAATTTGTAATGCAGACACGCTGCAGTTTAAATGCATTTTGACTTGCAGTCAAGAAAAATTACATCTGCAGCTATTCTGCAGCGCTGCCATTTCGGTACGGGTTACCGCGTGACACCATACCAAACATATATATATATATATACAAATAAACTATTTCACAGATTTCGTCTCCCTCGCTTTTTCTACACGTGCGGCTTGGGGATCACAGTTGTAATCGTTTTGTAAACTCATCCTGGTTAACCGGGCCAATCCAGTCCATGTCGTCACCCCCTTAGAGTTGGTTTACTATTCATAGGAAATCAGTGATGAAGAAAACAAGTTCAAGGGGCACAGCTTTAAAAGAGCACTTCGTTTGGGAGGTAGAGCTTCAAAAAGGCACTTGAGGCACGTGTTTTATCATAAAAAGGCAATTTTCTGTTGCAAGAAGGGCCACCTTAGTGCCCCTTCTACCCCTCCCCAAATTTCTACACCTCAATAGGAAATTACCACAACCCATGCGAGAATTTGTAAAGTGACTCAATGGTGAAAGTTTAGGAATCTAGTTCACTCTGGTTACTGCCTAGTTTATACACTAACCTAACTACCCTACTGTACTTACCAATAAATGGGCGTGGTGCTAACCCAGTTGACCACACCACCAAACCACATGGTAATATTCTACCATCTTGCAGTTTTACACAATCTTTCTTAACTTCCACCACACCACTTTGAATCAACTTAAATTGTGATCGTTGCTTGATTTTCTTTTCAGCAAAATGTCTTAGTTTCTGATCGAATGATGGAAGAATCTGCTTTGGCTCAACTAAAGTCACTTTAACCTTATCTTCCTCTTGCGAATACAATCTCGATACATCTTCACGTAAAAAGTCATAGATCTCAGCACCAAACTCAACCCCAGTTGGACCACCCCCACAGATCACAAAATGTAGGAGTCTCTTTTCTTCATCTGGTGTAATCTTCGGGTGGACAGAGAGCTCAAAATTTGTGAGAATCTGATTTCTGATAGCTCTCGCATGTGATATCTCTTTCAAAAAGAATGCATTCTCTTGTACACCAGGGACATTGAATGTATTACTCCTTGCTCCAACAGCTATGACTAGTTTATCATAATTAACTTCATATCTTTTAGTATTAAGAACACTCTCACAGACTACTACATGCCTGTCACAATGCAGCTCAACAGCTTTAGCCAGCTGAAAATGATGGTCATCTCTGAATTTCGTGTTACGTACTGGTTCAATAATGCTTCGGAATTCAAGAGTTCCCACAGTGGTGCTGGCTAACAACGGTGTGAATAAAAAATGATTTCTTGGGCTGATAACAATTACATCAAATAATTTCTTGTCGATGTTTTTCAACAGACTGTACCCTCCCCATCCGGTGCCAAGAATCACTAAAGTTTTTCGTCCCTGATTCTGAATTGCTTCACCACCAAAGTCATTACTCATCCATAATTTAGACGTCTGTCTATAAACTTGTCTTTCACAAAATCTAGAGCTAGATTTATAAAGAAAAGAATTGAGAACACTCATAATCGCTCCTTGAAGCAAGGAAACGCGTGACGACCTTTCGTGGCACCCACGCGGGAGCTGCCTCCCGCAGACGCGGGTGCTAAAGGCGCAACTGAGGGGGGTGGGGTGGGTGGGTGTCCAAAGGTATGTTTCGAATGGCTCAGGTGTTGGTCTGATTCTTGCGCATTGGAAACAGTTTTATCCTGAAAAGTTGAAAGTAGAAAAGAAAATGGATTTATGTGTGGAAGTTAGGACAGTTATACGTGAAGCAAGGAATAAAATTACGAGTTGCCAAACAGCTCAAGAGATGTCAGATATTATTTCACAATTTACAGATCTATTGAGCTCCAGTGATAAAGAAAATGTCCACCTCAATGGTGAACCATCTTCACTTGGCATTCGTTACACACCAAGCTTCAAACAAGAATTCTTACGCAATCATTTTAGTCAGTTTTGTGAGCACGTATTAAGAAACATAGATCCGAAATTCTTAGATGACGAGAAAGTGGTGGCAACAGCTTTGAAACGATTGTTCATGGAAGGCCCAGTGGACTTATCTTTTCTCGTTTTGGTTTCCTCTATTTCAGCCACAAGCCACACCAAAATCTTGCATCTAATTGTTTTGATTCTTGATTGTTTTGCTTCTGATGGTAAATTTGTGGAACTGTTGTACTCTCAATGTGTATCACAGTCCAGGGAATGTCTATCTCAAGATATACTGCTGTTACTTGCTACCTTGCCTGATAAACTAGCCAACAAAATGAAGCTATCTTTGAATGCAAAATTTCATCCAAACATCTACTACAAGATGCTTGCAAATGAACTTCTTAAAACTCTGGTAAAAGTCCATGAATTTGCAAGTGCATCGATGGAGTATACAACATCATTTTTATCAAGTCTTGTTGGTAAGGTTGCTCTTCGTGGGTCAGTTGATATCTTCTTAGATGTACTGCTTCCTCAGTTCAAGAAATGGTCATATACTAGTCCTTTATGGGCAAACCTTTGCTCACAGATTCTCATGAATGTCCCTGAATCAGCCATGGAACCCATTCTCGAGACACTGCTGAAGAAAATCACGTTTTATCCATTCTTCTGCAAGCTTCTTAAAGATTCCATTCGTACAAAAACATTGGTCCACCACTTGATTACGTATAAGTTTCTTTTCATAAGGTATTACAAGGAAACAAATGTTCTGCAAAATATAATTGGTTATCTTTGTGGAGCTGGCAGGAGGACAATTCTTTTGGAAACACTAAGAAAGTTATTGATTCATTGGGGAAACTACAACACAATCAAACATTCTTCATATGCTCAGCATTTTTACACCACTCAGGCAATCATCTTGTCCATTGTGCAAGCAAATGAGCAAGAAATAGCTCAACACAAACAAGTATTACTTCACACATTGCTCTCAGGGGTTCAGGCACATCTTGAAAGGCCAAATAGCAAGGTCCGTCAACTGGGGATGATAACAGCTGAGTGTATGACCTCGTTTCTTCATCCTGGAAGCCAAAAACTTCAGTTTGAGTATGATGAAGATGACACATCCATCAAGAAGTTAAGAATTTTGGCTAAATCACCAAAATTTGGTGTTGATATGGAGAAAGAGAACTTTTTGAACAAGTCAAGTGACTTTTCTCAGGAGAGTTTGGGCATGGATGAAGTGTTGAGCAAAGTGTCCAAAAATCTGGATTCAAATGGTATTATGGAGAAGAAAGAAGCTTCAAAGAATGATGATGAAGATGATTTACAGCCTTTTGAAATAACTGAAGATGATCATGACCTTATTGAAGGGATCCATCCACCTAGATATATATCTGAGTGTATAGATGGTCTTTTGTCTGCTGATGATCCCAAGAGATCTATAGCTTCTCTTCAAGTTTTGAGGAAGGTTATCATGGCTGATGCAGATAATTTTTATCACCTGAGTGTACAACTTGTTACAGCTCTTCTTTACCTTCAAGATCAGTATTCCCTTGAAGATTATTATCAATTGAGATTCAGCAGTATGGTTGCTGCTACTGTTGGTTGTCCAATACCAGTTGCTGGTTACCTAACCAAAGAGTTTTATGCTCCAAACTACAGCCTCAGGCAAAGGATGGATATTTTAGATGTTCTTACTGCAGCAGCAGCAGAACTGTCAACACCACAGCCTCGAGCAAACACAGAAGATCCAGAAAGTCTTGCTGGTGTCCCTAAAGGTGCTAAAGTTAAAAACTGGCAAACGATTATTGAAGAACGTGTTGAAAAGAAGACAAGGCGATTTGGTAAGAAAAATTTAAGAGAGACCCCCAAAGCAATGGCAAACCAATTTGCACCTGTAGCTGGACATTTTTTCTTTCCACTACTTCAAGGGTTTGATAGTCGACAAAATACTTTTGATCTTCTTGGTGAAGACTGTATGGTTCTCGGGTCTTTGGTATACACAGTTGGTAACATTATGTATTGTGCTCGAGGAACATTTGTTGCTCAAACTATGGCTAAAACTCTCCTGGAATTTGTGTGGGTGCTGCGCTATCATAATGATTCACATGTCAGGCAAGCTTTACTTTTTGCTGTGGCCATGGCTATTTTGAGTGTGCCTGATTTCTTTCTGATGGCTGAGTTGCAAGATGAACTAGCTGAATGTCAAAACTGGTTGGAAAATATTCTTAGTAATGATCCTAGTTTTGAATGTAGAAACCTTGCACTGCAGGTGTTGGTGTCTGTAAGAGATGTATTTAAAAGACAGTTCAGCCCTAGTAGCTCCTAGTGAAGCTAATGTGTAGTAGTAGTGTTTACATTGTATGTACAATTATATAATAATGTACAGTACACACTATAGATTGACAGTTGTCTTTCAGACCAGAATGTTAATGTTCAAAGTTAAAGACACCCACAATAATTAACGGTTCCAAAAAAGATGGTGACTGCAACCTCAAATCCGCTTAATTAAGTGGATTAAGTAAGCAATAACTTTATTCCTACCAAAATTCAGTGACCTAATCATTAGCACTTGTGCGTCAAGTAATTGGATGTACATTGGAAAATTAGAGAAAAATCATGTACCCACCATCCCTCCTCTTACTCAATTCACTGAAATGGTAAGTCTTAATTTCCACCAAGCAATTGGTGTGATGGGTGCAAGCTGCCCAAGTGGTTGGCAGTTCAAGATACCACCTGCAGTCTACAGTTTGCACCTAACCTTCCAAAATGGTAAGTAATCAGTGGCATAGCCAGGGTCTTGAGTTTGGGGGGCAAGAACCTAGATCTCCTAGGGGTTCTCCACCCCCCTTGGCTACACCACTGTAAGTAATAATAAGGTGAACGCAGATAATAATCTTTTTAAAGACCTATCTTTTGATAACTGTACAAGAAACAATATTTACAGTACTGTGCACAAAGGATTGTGGTTAAATGTACAAGTCACCATCTTTTTTGGTACAGTTCAATTAGAATCTCTTGTAGTTACTGTCATCTGTGTATATATTGTAATGCAATGAACTTGTCAAAATTTACAAATTTATTGATCAGAAGTGTTATTGTCATACAGTACTTTGTGCTATTGTTTACAAAAAAGGAAGATGTGTTTTTGATGGAGTCAGCAAGAAATAGTAGTTTGATAATACATAATATGGAGGAGTGTTTCATCAGGATATCTAAACACCAAGGTATTTCTTGAAAACCAGGGTGAAGCTACTAGGGTGAAGCCGAGGTTTTTGAATAAACTTTGAGGTGTTTCGATATCCTGATGATCCTCTTCCAAGTGTTTGATCACTATGGTTTGATATAGCATCTCTCAAACAATTCAGTATTTTAAGAGAAAATCAAGTTAATTTATGTAATTTCTTTTCCAATATACAATCCACTAACATTCTATTAATTTCGTTTGTGTTTTGCTTTTTTCCTTTGTTTTCATGAATTATTTATGAGTTTGAGATTGATGTGGATTGAACTGTATCATTAATTAATTACTATTAAACAAATCAAGATCCAGTTAAAAAAGGTGAAAGAGAGTAGCTTCTTATTTTATTTTATAATCTGGAAGGGGGGGGGGGGGAGGGTGTGCTTATTTGGGAGGGGCATTTATTTGGGAGTGGATACTTAATTTTTGACAACATCTGAGTTTGTGACAAGAACTTTACTAAAGACAGTAACATCAATAACAGGAACTTTATTTAAGGGCACTTACGTATAAAAATTTGGGGGTATGTGCTTATTACTGGGCCCACAGTAATTGGTAATAACTGTTGTGGTTACCCTGCCTATATACTTTCGATATATATATATATATATATATATATATATATATATATATATATTTGTGAAATTCATTACTAATTCATGAGTTTTGCAGCCAATCCAATTTCAGAAATTACGTCACATGTTACCCCTGTAAACCCCATACAAACTAAAACCAATGATGCTAATTAGTTACAACCACTAGTGGATGTATACTCTTCTGATACAACCACTAGTGCTTGTAACTAATTAGCAAATTAGCATCTGAATATCCCAAAGGGATTTTTACTATTTATTCATTTCACAAGTTGTTTACAACACTCGCGTCCTTGTTGTATTGAATATACAATCACTCGCCTTCGGCTCGTGATTGTATATTCAATACAACACGGCCGCTCTTGTTGTAAACATTACATATTTATTTATTTTTTTCTGTAAGTTGTAGGCAAAGTTGAATAAAATAAAATAAAATAAATTATTCAATATGAAGCATGAGTGCGTATTTGAAGAAAGGTGCTTATTTGCATCATGGTATTCACCATATGCATGAGGATATTAAAGAACGAGTCTGTACAACAATAACCCTAATTCTGATGCTAATCAAAGCCTAACTATAACCTTACCTAACCCAGATGCAATTCTTTAATGGGAAGAACATGGTTAGCAATATTTTTAATGCGTTTTTTGTTGCTAAGATTAGTGGGTGGGCGAGTGTGGGCGTGAATTATTTATTTAATTAAAATTAAAAAGTGAGGTTCACAAGGTTATAATTATATGTGGGTTATATAAATAAGTTTTTTTTACAAGTGATATAATTAATTATATGTGGGTTATTAATTATTACAGTGCGCATGTGCAGTAAATCCGGGGTGTAGCTCCTTCCTGTTTCAGAGTAAGGAATTGAGTTTTTTGGTGAAGATCTGCCCTTTTTCAGACTAAATAACTGAAGTCCAGACTAAAAGAGTGATTTATATTCCCTGTTGAGCTGTTACAGACTAAAAATGGCAAAAACCTCACGCTTTCTAGCGGCAGGTCTCCGTTTTGCCAATGTATGGGAGTAACCCCTCCCCCCGGGAGGGAATATATTATTCAAATATCGTGATCACTTGAGAGAGATCAAGTGAGTGCAAATGTCTGTTGGAAGCCTGCTCTGAAGACGGAAGTTCATCGTTCACTTCATCATGTTCACTTTTGGTTAATCAAACCAACGACACTCATATGGAAAGAAGTTCACACTGTTTCAAGGTACGTAAAGTTTTAAATAATAACCACAAAATAGTCATTTATTCTTGTCTGTTTCTCTATATAATTAAAAACACCAAGACGTTTATTAGTTAAAAGCTTCTAGGACAGCGTCGGCCACGGTTGAAATTCAAATATTACCAGGGTTAAGTCACGTTGGCCTGAAAAAAAGAGAAAAATCTTCTCGACGTTTCGAGCGAAGGCCCTTGACGAAGGGCCTTCGCTCGAAACGTCGAGAAGATTTTTCTCTTTTTTTCAGGCCAACGTGACTTAACCCTGGTAATATAAGACGTTTATTAGCTAGCCTGCGAGCGAAAATCGGTTAAGTGTCCATGGTTGAATTTTCCTTGTTAAACAAAGACCTTCATGTATAAAAAGAACATATAGATTTAGTTTTCATTGCTTGTGCTTGCTTTATTTAAAGGAATATGAGATAGGTTTACCTAAAATTATGAGCATAAACTCGCTCTTGTGTGACTGTCCCATGCACTAAGTTTCGTGTTTACATACAAATATTTCACGCATTCTTTTGCTATTCAAGTTATTTCTTTACCAACGGGGTACAGCAAATGGACAACTCTTATTAAAAACCATCCTTTTGGGCTTGTCATCGTTTATCATGCATTAAACTGTGACTTAACATTGACAATTTCAATTTGTTGTTTCAATTTCAGCTTTTCCCCCCTCGTGTAGATATTGACAGCTGCCTCATTATTTAATACTGTTCTATATTGACCGTTTGGCTTAAATTTTGTTTGCTTTGCTGTTTGTATTTTTAAGTACAAGATGCTTCTTTTTATTTATTGTACATCTGCTGTTCTGAAAAGGACAGGAAGTTTTAAAAGCAAGTTAAAGAATAATAATTTAATGGATGTGCAGATATGATTTCGAGTGCTGACCAAGATATCTTGGTCAACACAAGAAATAAATTTCATATTTCCACACATCCATGTATTGTTCTGTTTATTATATAAAAAAATTGTCCTATTGCCTTACAAAAATTGCATTAAACTATAATGCTGATTCAGTGATAATCATCACATGTGAGATTATATACACTTACAGCAGTTTAATTTCATGTGATTCATGACCACCGGATGTAAAAGTTCTTGGCGCCGATAGTTTTTGACATAAAGGAGTGATTAGAAAAACCATCAACACCAGTCCACCGATGTCCGAAAGGAGATTGAGGCCGTTTTAAACAATATTCTAAGTGAGATCTGAATGGGAATAGGCTGTTCAATCAGATAATATATACTAAATAACGTTGAAACACATGATCTGGTAACCACTCCTTTATGTCAAAAACAACTATCGGCACTAAGAACTTTTACATCTGGTGGTCGTGAATCACATGAAACTGCTATAATGTCTGCTCCATAATCATCACATGTGAGATTATATACACTTACAGCAGTTTAATTTCATGTGATTCATGACCACCGGATGTAAAAGTTCTTGGCGCCGATAGTTTTTGACATAAAGGAGTGATTAGAAAAACCATCAACACCAGTCCACCGATGTCCGAAAGGAGATTGAGGCCGTTTTAAACAATATTCGCGAATCACATGAAACTGCTATAATGTCTGCTCCTGAGGGAAACAGTTAGTTTTGTTTTCCCGAGAGTCTTGATATTTCCTGACATGAAGTCGACGGAAGCATTGAGACTCAAGACAGGCAATAAGTTCTCAATTATTGCCCATTCGGTAGACATTGAAATTTAACTAAGGTCATGTGACCACAAACCAACCAATGACAGTCATCGTTGTATCCAGTGAAACTCTGGCTATATAACAATCCTTTTTATTAGTGGTGGAAAAATCAATAAAACACTATTTTTTAGTAATAAAAAAACAATAATATCCTAAGAAAATTATTAGGTGATAATTACAGAAATTGTTACATAATATTAAAAGATGTCGGTCAATTTAGCGTAATTACAATATACCCACATATACTGTATGCAGTATGGCTATAATTATATGAACAGAAGAAACAATACAGCTTTACACATATTAATTTATAAAATAGGATTCTAAAAATATGCTAATGGTGCTTGGCTGGAAGCTGTCTTTCTAAATGTCAATGGAATTATGGAATCATTCTTGTAGACAGCATTCTAGAAATTACTTTCCAACAGTCTGTTGTGTGAATTCAATGCGAAGTTTGTTCAGAAATTGGGCTGTGAATCAAAGTTTTAGGGTTTAGCTGTCTGTGGCACAAGTTACATCTTTTCCTGATTGGGCAGTTGACAACTTCTTAACCCATTCCTGCATAGGATGTCTGAGGGTTCTCCCTTTGATGACTAAAGTCAGATAGTGTTAGACAGGGTAAAATAGAGGGTTTGTTTTTGACTAGCTCAGGCAGGAATGAGCTAAGAACAAAGTTGCCAATCTCTGAACAAACTCTCCAATTTCCTAATTTGAACTTTCTAACACATGGCAATAAAGTGTATTCACTTTCTGAATTAGGGGCTGTTCATAAAATGTGTTTTATTTGTTAAAGCCCTGCACTGACAACCAAGTTTTCCTTGACAAGCTTTTCTTAGATGAGTTTTATTCGTTTAATATGTGTACGACACAAATTGGCAATTTTTTTCTTGACAAAGAACCTTGTTCAAAAGCTGGTCATGCTAGCTTTTGAACAAGGAAAATTATTGTGACATAGTCATCAAGGAAAACTTGACATTATCAAGATAATCTCCAAAGCTTATTATGTGATCATTGCCATCAAGGATAACTTGTCCAACCGTACACACAAGCAATTGTAACTTGTCAAAGAAAATTGTTGGGAAAAACCTTGTTTATCATACATACGAACAAGGAAATCTACCAAGGAACTTGTCAAGGAAAACTTGGTCGTCTGTGCAGGGCTTAATGTTTAATGCATAGGAATTGTTGTACTTTTTTTTTATCAACTCTAAACTTGTTCCATCTTGTCTAAAATTTTATTTCAGGATTTTCTTAAAACTTTTGTCAACTATTCGAAGATCTACGAATGATGTCAGTGAGTGGCTGTGAGGTGGTTCATTCACCAAGATCCAGTGGTGGAGATTTTCAATGCACAGAAGATGAACTTTTTGAAAGTTTCATGGAGATTGTAAATAACCCAGACCTTCAGGCTTTGGGTGACGTTTTAGAAACAACAAACATTGACACAGAGCAGGGTTTGAGTGGGAATAAAAATAATAACATTGGTTCTGGTGATATTGAGGAAACACAGCCTGATGCATTGAACACTGAATGTTGTGAGACAGAACTAGAGATGAAGGGAGATGATAATGAACCAAGTTCACAAGAAGAAGAAGAAGAAGAAGAAGAAGTTATTTCAGATAATAACATACCAGTAAATCAATCTAAAGATGTGACTGTTACTGACCATAAAGTTATAGGTGAAGATAGAGTTGATCAGAGCCAAAGTGAGGCAAGTCAGGTAAAAGACTCTGTGAATAGCAACAAGGTTAATTTTAATGAAACTAAGGATCTAAGTCAAGAACATAGTTTAGATGAAACTGAAAGCAATGATCTAAATCATGAAACTGATAGTTTAACTGAAGAGAACGAAGATATAAATATGATTGAGGAAAGTACAAGTCAAAAAGATAATGATGTAATAGAAATAACTGCTGGTTTAAATCAGAAAGAAGTTGATTCAGATCAGATTGAAGATCAGAAACCAGAAGAAAAATCAGAATGTGATAATGTTAGTCAGTCGCAGCAAACAGAACAGCTGACAGACGAGAGTAAACTGCAAGAGATTGAACACGACATTGAAGAAGGAATTAAGAAAGCAGCACAGGTCTGTGATGAACTTCATGAATTTGTAAAGAGAATGTCGTGTTCAAGTGACGAGATTTTGAGTGATGGTCCTGAATCTCAACTTGAAGCTGCTGTTGAGGACAACATTTCAAATTCACCTCAAGATAGCGAGGCAACTGGTGAGACAATGGACAAGGTGATTAGTGAAGGAACTGTTTCCAAGACTGAGCCAGAGTGTCCTGAAACCGATGCATTTAAACAGGAGAGTCCATTAGTTCCTATTATAGTTACCCATTCTGATGATGACAAAGATGGAGCAGCTCAACAAATACCTAATTTGGTGGTAAGTTGTCATGGTGATGACTCATCAACATCAAGCTCTCATACTGAGGATTCACACTATAATGATGATGGCAGAGAGAGAAATAAAAGCACATCTGATTCAATCGACTCGAGTGAAGGAAGCTCATCTGGTGACTACAAAAGTAATGGTATATCTCCTAGTGCTAACAAGGGGCCTATTAATTGGGATATATTAAACTCAGCTTTTGAAAACCCAGACACAGATGAAGAAGATGGGGATGTGTATGAGTCAAGTGGTAATTTTGGTGGGTTTGGTTTGGTGTTAGATGAAGACAGTGCTTGTAGATCTGAAGGTAATGATAGCCGATTTCGTTCTGTGTCACAGTCGTCAACGATTTCTGAATACGAATTCCAGGAAGAATACAAGAGGCAACACAGTACGGCTTCCATAAGTAAAAAAACTGGAGGTACTGTTTTAACATTATTTGAAGATCTAGGTTACCTGAGAGTTCTCTCTTTGATGAGTAAAACCATCTGGGGTTAGACAAAGTAAAACAATGAAGGGGTCGTTTTTAGCTGGCTCAGGCAGGAATGGGTTCATGTAATGAAGGCCAACTTTGGCTTAAAATGTCAGTATTTTGTTTTTTAAAATCTTGACAACACAGCTCTTTTTTAGCTTTAATTTTTAATCGATTCCTGCCTGAGCTGGCAAAAAATGGGCCGTTTATTGTTTTACTTTGTCTAACACCAGATGATTTTACTCATCAAAGAGAGAACCTTAAGACATCTAAGACTAGGCAGGAGTGGGATAATGTTCAAGTGATTAACCAATGCGTTCCTGTCTGAGCTGGCCAAAAACGGTCCCTTTATTTTTCCGCCCAAAACGGCTCTCTTTGATGAGTAAAATATCTGAGGTTTTATGAAGTGGGAGTGGCCCAGTGGGTTAATTCTTAATAATTTGGTTCAATCAATCTATCTATCCATATAATAGCAATATTGATAACAACATTGCACTTAGCAAGGTGCAAAAATTCGCATTTTAAATATCAGACTTCACATAATATGAAGTTTTATTGAAAGTCAGAACAACTAACTCTAAGTAAACTTCATGTTGGGTGAAGTTCGATATTTAAAATGCGAATTTTTAGCAACTTGCCAAGGAGTCGCTGTATATCGTGTGTCCGGTTTGACTGTAAAGTTACGATAATGTTCACTGAGTTATTGTATTATTTAATTTGTGTTTAGATGGTGTTTTGTGTGCTGGTTTTCTATTAAAACTGGGTGGTACTGGAATCACACCCAAGAACTGGCGGAAAAGATGGTAAGAAAGCATTCCTTGTTTTTCAGTGGCACCACTAGAGGTTCTCCGGTGAAGGGTCCAAGTTCCCTCATGGACACATGATATCTTTCCATGGGTTTCACCATTGGAAGAGCAATAATTCAACAAGTCTACCCAATCACAAGTTGTGTGCGCGAGTTTTAATATCACAATTTTTAAAACTATATATGGGTATTAATAGTCACGCTCGTTGGCCAACAGTGAAACATAATCCTTTTACGAATGTGTTTCGGAAACCTGTGTTTGGCGGCCGTTTTCTACTCCACATCATTGTAATACATTGCGCTACATTGTAAGACATTACGCTACATTGTTAGACATTTCACTACATTGTAAGACATTACGCTACATTGTAAGACATTACGCTACATTGTAAGACATTACGCTACATTGTAAGACGTTACGCTATATACATTATAAGACATTACGCTACATTGTAAGACATTGCGCTACATTGTAAGACATTACGCTACATTGTAAGACATTGCGCTACATTGTAAGACATTACGCTACATTGTAAGACGTTACGCTACATTCTAAGACGTTATACGCTACATTGTAAGACGTTACACTACATTGTAAGAGATTACGCTACATTGTAAGACATTGCGCTACATTGTAAGACATTACGCTACATTGTAAGACGTTACGCTACATTGTAAGACATTACGCTACATTGTAAGACATTGCGCTACATTGTAAGACATTACGCTACATTGTAAGACGTTACGCTACATTGTAAGACATTACGCTACATTGTAAGACATTACGCTACATTGTACGACATTACGCTATATACATTATAACACATTACACTACATTGTAAGACATATACGCTACATTGTAAGACATTACGCTACATTGTAAGACATATTACGGCATTACGCTACATTGCAAGACATATTACGCTACATTGTAAGACATTACGCTACATTGTAAGGCCTTAGGCTACATTGTAAGACGTTACGCTACAATGTAAGACGTTACGCTACATTGTAAGGCCTTACGCTACATTGTAAGACGTTACGCTACATTGTAAGACATTACGCTACATTGTACGACATTACGCTATATACATTATAACACATTACACTACATTGTAAGACATATACGCTACATTGTAAGACATTACGCTACATTGTAAGACATATTACGGCATTACGCTACATTGCAAGACATATTACGCTACATTGTAAGACATTACGCTACATTGTAAGGCCTTAGGCTACATTGTAAGACGTTACGCTACAATGTAAGACGTTACGCTACATTGTAAGGCCTTACGCTACATTGTAAGACGTTACGCTACATTGTAAGACATTACGGTCATTACGCTACATTGTAAGACATTTCGCTACATTGTAAGGCATTACGCTACGCTGTAAGACATTATGCTGCATTGTAAGACATTATTTAAATTTGTTTTTTAAAAGGTGTGTTTTGAGACAAGACCGGTGTTTGTACTACTACAAAACGTGCAAGGTAAAGTATCTGTTATATATATATATATATATATATATATATGAATACTCTTTCAAAAGTAAATTGACAATTCGTATCAGGCCGTTGAGAGCCGGGATGGGACCTGGGTCAAACGTTGGAGCTGGACCCCCCACTGAAATCAATGTTTTAATACCATCATTATCTAGTATTCTAAACGCCAATCTTTGCATCAGAAATAAAATAACATTTGAAAATTACTAGTAATATGACTCCTCACAATCTGAATTTATCTTGTCTACTCTTTGCCAGAAACCTGTAAGTTTTACTTTTCTTAGGTCTATTTATATACAGCAATAATAAATTTCTTGGACGAAATTGTTACGGACCCCTATTTGCCCCGTGCCCCAGGGTAATTACCCCACTCCCCCCCCCCCCCTCAGGGGCGGATCTAGCCTAAAATCTGACCGTGGCCCACAATCTAGGGGGGTCCGGGGGCATGCCCCCCCGGAAAATTTTGAAAATTAGAGTCTCTGAAAACGCATTTCCTGCATTTTGAGAGAGATCTAGAGTCATATTGTAGGATCGTTTTATAGATGTTTTTCACCGAGATCTTTGTATAAATTTTACTCAAATCAAAATTTTTCTGTTCTCTTTAAGTTCAAGCCAAGATCTTCTAATTATTCAATAAAATGTTTAGGAGTAATTGATCCAATATGAATCGTAATGTATGTTTAACGAGTTTTGTGTGACATATAAACTAACCAGTCAAGCAGCTGGGTATCCTTTGGCCATTATTTAGAATTCTATTGAGTATTCTGTCTAATGCCAGCCAATTTTTACTTGAAACAAGAATAATCAAAGCAACCCTGCTAGTGTAATATTAATATTAACAATTTATAGGTATCAGCTAGCATTTGTCAGACTCCAGATCAGGAAATGGAGTCCCTTTACATTTTATACTGTCTTTCGGACTCTTTCCCTCGATAAAGCGAGAATAACAACAATGGAGTTGATGAGAGCCAGAAGATGTAAACTGAGTTAGTAAATAGATTCGTAAATATCGTCGCTCTATACAATCTGTAAGCTAATAATATAAATAATAGTTCGAAACGTCAAACGATTAAGAGAGTATTAAATCCCGCGACTGACAAGTCTCCGAGTCTTGCAGATAATATTTCAAAGTTGAACCATGATAGAAATGCTGTGTTTCAGTCGATGAGAATTATATTAATAAATAATGTAATGAGAGAGAGAGAGAGGTCGCGGCTCTCGGTTTGATCTCATGCTTGTTCTTCAAATTGATCAATGCTTTAAAGATTTATATAGTCTGAGTATAAACACCACAGTCTTATTAATATAGTAACTAGCGTCTGACGATCAACAATTTTAGTAGAGAGGAACTCGTACTATAAATAAAGAAACCAAACAAACCAACATCTCTTCCTTAATTTTCTTGTGAACTTACCATCTAGTATTTCGACTATCTGTCACAGGCACAATCATTGTCCCTCCATACGCGCAGCCATTCTTTAATATCATTCTGAAGAACTCCGGTCAAGACAGACTGACGTGCACTACCGACTACCGGAGCCGACGATTTGATTGCATTATTTCGCAATAAAATTGTAACAAGATATGGCGAGGGTGGCTGACCGTGGCTCCCGTCAAATTCAGCCACTCTATTCTGGCTCTCTGATTGGTTTGCACCCCTTAATAGTCCGCTGACCGTGGCTGAATTTAGCAGATCGCTCCGCTGACCGTGGCTGAATTTAGCAGAAGTGTTCTCCAACTTCTTCAGCGAATTCGTAGCACGTTCGGTAACTTTTTCGGCCACTCTCGCCACATTCTCAGACTTCTAACTACCTGAGACCGATTGCGGTGCAACTGATTGTCAAAGATGCGAAAATCCGCTGCTATTTTGACAATTGGTTTAGTATTTTTACGGTGGCTAATGCCGTTCTTACGTCAACTATCCTTTTGTTATTAATAGTTTTTTATATTTGAAATATCAATTATATTATTTAATTTGGAATAATTAGGAAAATCGGACCGTGGCTCAAGCCACGCTCGCACCCCTCTAGATCCGCCCCTGCGGGCCCTTGACGCTACTGATTCTTATACACAAAGGGGAGATCGATGGAAGCCGTCTTGCATATGATGATAAGACACGCCGACGGGGCTTACAATAAACTTACATAACAATAAGACGCGACCTGATCCATTTATACAGCATTTCGTGGTTTGTGTAAGACGCGAACGTAACTCATAATTGTATCTTTTATACGAGTGCATAGTTTGCGTCTTATATGTAAAGCGCGTCTTGTGTAAGTCACGTCTTATTAGCTCTCGTATAAACCGCCCCATTGGTTCAGTCACAGAAATTCTGGTTCGATGACGATTTTTTTTGAAATGTTTTTTCAGGACAAGGTTCCATGTGGTATTGTCGTTCTTACCAACTACATTGTGAGCCGTAGTTCCGAATTTCATAAACGAAATTGTCTGAAGATCAGCAAGGGAGGGGGCAGAACGTATTTCTTTTCTTCAGAAACACCGCAGGATATGTTAAGGTTAGCTAAATGTTTGCTCCGTAAAATTACTCATTGTAATTACCGCCATTTGCAGTTGAGCTTGCGCTAATTACAGTCACACCGGCGCGACCTTGCAATGTTGACATGCAAACGGTACACGGCGACTCCTTGGCAAGTTGCTAAAAATTCGCATTTTAAATATCGAACTTCACCTAACATGAAGTTTGCTTAGAGTTAATTGTTCTGACTCTCGATAGAACTTCATATTATGTGAAGTTCGATATTTAAAATGCGAATTTTTAGCAACTTGTCAAGGAGTCGCCGTGTACCGTTTGCAAGTCAACATTGCAGTGTTGCTGTCAATATTACAAGGTCGCGCGGGAAAGATTCCGCTTTGACTGTAAGGCGTTGTTTCATTGTTTGAAACTTGGCGTTTATTGAACCCAGCGTATTGTTACTATGGGCAAAACATGACGTTGCTATGGAGCTTTGGCACACTTTAAAACTTTGCCAAAGTGCCATGAAATATTCACGTTTCGCCCTTGACTGAACAATATACGTTGCGTCCAATGAACAGCAAGTTTAAAACAATGAAACAACGCCTTAATTAGCGCAAACTGTAAGCTCAACTGCAAATGGCGGTAAGAAATTTACAACTTGTCAACCCACTTGTATCAGAATGTATTGGCACTGCTTGCTCCAGTTTTGTTGCCTGCAACAAGTTGTTTTGATTAACAAGGTTGTTCCAACAACTTGCTGCGGCATTATTTGTACCTACAAAGTTGACAACAAGCTTGTAGCTTGTAGCAGCTTCATCAAATCAAACAACGCCTGCGTTGTTACAACTTGTTCACAAACTTATTACAAGCTTGTAACAGCTTCATCAAATCAAACAACGCCATTGTTACAACTTTTTCACAGATTTATTACAAGCTTGTAACAGCTTCATCAAATCAAACAACGCCATTGTCACAACTTGTTCACAGACTTATTACAAGCTTGTAACAGCTTCATTAAATCAAACAACGCCATTGTTACAACTTGTTCACAGACTTATTACAAGCTTGTAACAGCTTCAGCAAATCAAACAACGCCATTGTTACAACTTGTTCACAGACTTATTACAAGCTTGTAACAGCTTCATCAAATCAAACAACGCCTGCATTGTTACAACTTGTTCACAGACTTATTACAAGCTTGTAACAGCTTCATCAAATCAAACAACGCCATTGTTACAACTTGTTCACAGACTTATTACAAGCTTTTTGCAAACAAATCTTGTCGACAAGCTGGGAGATTTTATGCTGTGTTTAAGTTTAAACTATTATGGATTTTTTCCAGGTGGATGGAGGCTTTGCGTACTGCAGCAGATGTACCGGACGAAGGAGTAAGTTATGGCATGCAGGGTTACTTTGGGTTACATAGGGATATTTAGGGTTACTTTGTGTACATAGGAACATTTAGTGTTAGTTTGGGTTACATAGGTTTATTTAGAGTTACTTAGAGTTACTTTGGGTCACATATGGTTATCCAGGGTGACATGGGGGTTATTTAGGGTAGCATTTAGTTTTGTAACAACAAAGTGTCCCAACTATGTTTTGGTGTTATTTCTAAGTGAGTTAGGATAGCGTCGCCTATTATCTCATCATTTTTCTTGTGCATTCAGGCAAACTTTGTTATCAGAAATGAAATTATTCACAATGTCGCCATTCCCGCGTTGTCGATAAAGAAACCCGATTGCCATGGTTACCTGACAAAACAGGGTGCGAAAAACTGGAATTCTTGGAAACGGCGTTACTGTGTGCTCAAGAATGGATGTCTTTACTACTATCGTGAAATGGCAGACACCACCGCACTTGGCGTCGCAAAGCTTCACGGGTATAAATTAGAGGAAGTGACGTTGTTTGGAAAACGGAATTGTTTTCGCGCTGTTCCGCCTAATTCTGGAATGAGAACTTTTACCTTTGTCGCTGATAATGACTTTGATAAGAAACGGTAAGGGCTTTTTAATACTTTAAATTTGTTATAAAAAGTATTTTAATGTAAAAGTGAGCGATAAAAGATTTACACGACGTTTCGATGTCATCATAACATCATTATCAAGTGAATAAAAACTAAGTAAAACATGTCCCTTATATATGTACGTATTTGTCCTGAACAAAAACTAGTCAACCGTGACTATATACAATAAAAGTTCTACAATGCATCAATTAAACGCGTTATGAATAAAGAATGAAGCTGTGGTGTAATAACGCATGATGTACAACATAAGACTAATTAAAACAATTTAGATTTAATAGAATCCGACTGTCCATTTAAGCTAGGCTTTAGTTCTTTAATGAAAAGCATTTCAAAAACCAGACAATCAAACTTGTTTTTGCATTTTCGAAGAACCGAGAACCTCCCAAGCAAGTCATCCAAAGCCTGTCCGTGCGCTTCCTTGGCATGCCTTCCAACAATCGTGGTTTTGTGCTCATCAACACGTTGGTATAGGTGTCGGCACGTATATCCGACATAACCAGCATCGCACTGGTCACACTTAAAATGGTAAACAACGCATTGTTGAGATAGTAACACCGGTTTCCTTTCACGTATTCTGAGCTGCTCTCCAACTTTCTTACTGACGAAGACAGGTCTCAAAAGCTTTCCCACTTTGTTGGATAGATCAGACAGCTGCCGCTTGACAACTCTTGCTGACTTCTGATCTTTAAAAGGTAGGCTGACGTTTATACTGTCACCTGTGTCAGGCTTACTAGAAGGGACGCTGTCTTGTGAACCAGGAGCATTATCTGTAGCATCCGCTGTCATAAACTCCAAAATCACGGACTTAACCAGTGTTTCAGGGTATTTCAGCTGTACAAACCTTAAACGAATTCTATCGCATTCCTCTTGAAAGGATTCAAATGACGATGACAATCTCTTTGCACGATATCATCATCATCATCATCATCATTTTTGCTGTCGTGGTTACCCACATAGCGCTGTCACAAATTTTGCCCAGCGGTCTCTGTCTTTGGCTAAGTTAATTGCTTCTTCGAATTGAAGGGAGTGCTCGGCGAGGTCTCGTACCACGCAGTCCTTCCATCTCATCCTTTGCCTTCCCCTCCGTCTTGAACCAAGGGGGGCCCAAAACATTAGTCGCGATGCGTTCATAGTAGGTTGCATTCGTACCACGTGTCCAAACCAAGTAAGGCGCTTCCTACGCAGTATTGTTAAGAGAGGGGGCTGTCCTGTACGCTGGAACAGTTCTTCATTGGATACCCGGTCCATCCAGGAGATTCCTACGATTCTGCGCAAGCATCTGTTGTAGAAAGACGCCACGCGTTGTTCTTCCCTTGTTGTTGTATTCCAGGCCTCTGCTCCATACAGGAGCGTGGTGGTAACTACAGCTTGGAATATTTTCATCTTTGTCGTAAGAGTGATTGACTTGTTCTTCATAACTGGCATTAACTGGTTGAATGCACCTGCAGCCTTACCGATACGGCAGTCTAGTTCGGACGTGAGCTCTCCATTTGCTGTGATGGTACTTCCGAGATATGTGAATTTGTCTACATTGTCCAGTATGTCATTATTCTCCAAGGTGATTGTGAGCGGTGTTGGCTCTTTAGAGATGGACATTACTTTGGTCTTTTTGGAGTTAATAGATAGTCCAACCGTGTTGCCTTTCTCCTCTACTTGAGATGTTGAGAACTGTAATCTCTCCTCTAATTCATCAATGAGTGCAATGTCATCAGCGTAGTCCAGGTCAGAGAGTCTCTGCTGCTGATACCGAGAGCTTCTTCTCCTCTCTAGGACAATACCTGCGTCATTCATATCAAGAGCATTCCTTAAAACCCAGTCTATCAGCAACCCAAATAGAAGTGGTGACCATATGCATCCCTGCCTAACCCCGGCTGTAACAGGAAACCAGTTTGTCAATTCTCCATTCACCTTCACGCAGCACTCAGACCCTTCATATGTGTTCCTCATGATCTTCACTATCTTCTCCGGAAAGCCGTAGACTCTCAATACTTTCCACAAAGCATCTCGGTTTACACTATCGAAAGCGGCTTTAAAGTCGATGAAGTTGATTTTAATTGGAAGTTGCATCTCTAGGCTCTTTTCAATCAGTTGTCTTAGTGCAAAGCACTGGTCAACACATGATCTTCCGGTTCTAAAGCCAGCTTGATTTTCCCTGAAACGTTCGTCAGCCGCATCTCTGACTCGTAGAAGTATGATTGTACAAAACACTTTTCCGGCAATGCTTAGCAAAGTGATGCCACGGTTGTTCTCACAAATCAGTAGATCCCCTTTCTTAGGAATTTTAATGATGACACCTTTCTTCCAGTCATCGGGGGGTTTTTCTGATCTCCAAACTGAGACGCAAACTCTAATCAACCAATCGTTCAGCTTACTACCACCTGTCTTCAACATTTCTGCTGTGATCCCATCATATCCAGGAGCTTTATTGTTCTTCAGGCGTTTCACTGCGTTCTCTACCTCACTTCGCGTTGGTTCACCAAGGTCTACATCAAGTTCGTCCCATTCAGCGACATTGGTTATTACTATATCGTTGTCCGTTGGACCTTCTGCGTTTAACAGTTCTCTGAAATGCTGAGCCCATCTCTCCAATCTACCGATTTCATCATCTATGATGTTACCATGCTTGTCCTTCACGAATATCGTGCTTTTTGTCTTTTTCCCCGTCAAGAGTTTGACCTTTGTAAACACCTCCCGTTGGTTTTTGCTACGGGCAGCATCTTCGAGAGACGCTGCTTGACCGTCCACCCACCGTTTCCAATCATTTTCCGCATTACGTTTCACTCTCTTATCTAGTTCCCGATACTTTTCCTTCCACTCTGTAGATCCTAACTTATCCCTCATCGTCTTAGCTGTTCTTCGCTCCTCAATCATATCTTCTGTTTCTACACTGATCCATTTCTTGTGTTCTTTTCCCTTAAAGCCAACAGTTTCCTCAGCTGCATCATAAACTTCCTTCCTGAACCTCCGCCATTCATACTCTGGATCAGGTTCTGACGCAAGGTCTGACAGGGCGTCAAAACGGTTAGATATTTTCACCCTATAATCTTGCGCTAGCTGTGGTAGTAACAGGGACTCGTTATTCAACTTGGGTTTCTTGGTTGTTTTCCTCTGTGCAGCAAGCTTAAGTTGAACTTTAGATATTACAAGGTCATGATCACTTCCTATATCGGCACCTCGATATACTCGCACATCCAGTAGGGACTTCCGCCATTTTCCATTTATCATTATATGGTCTATTTGGTTTCTGGTGTTTCCATCCGGGGAAAGCCAAGTTGTTTTATGAATGTTCTTATGTTCAAAAAGTGTCCCACCTATAAGCATGTCGTTTTCTGCGCAAAACTCTGTCAACCTCATTCCGTTATTATTCTGCACTCCAATACCATGTTTTCCGATAACCAATGGCCAAAGGTTACTCTCACTGCCAACCTTGGCGTTAAAGTCACCGATAATGAGTCTTAAATCATGACTTGGTAAGCTGTCTGTGACTGCATTTAGATCTTCATAGAATGCTTCTTTTAACTGATCATCTGCCTCCTCGGTTGGAGCATACGCAACCACGATGCTAAGTTTTACCTGTCTAGAGTAGAGCCTTGCCTTCAATATTCGGTCACTAATAGCGTCATATGACATTAGGCTTGCACTAGTTTTGGGCGAAAGAACTAGCCCTACGCCATGATTGTGAATAACTTGCACGATATAGCATGGTTTTGATCAGTCCGGTCTTGTATCGCTTGTCGACATGACTCTGGTAGTGTAGCAAAAGTCCCGTATCTGTAGGCTTTCGATAGACGCTGGTGGAGATGCGAGTATCTTTCTTGGTCATGAGCATACCAAGGAACGGGAGTTGACCATCTTTCTGAACCTCCATGGTAAATGTGAGTGACGGGTGAGCGTCGTTCAGCGTTTGATGGAACATATTCGCTGTACCAATGTCGGTAGAAAGATTAAGAGTGTCGTCAACATAGCGATTGTAATCTTCTGGCATTTTCCCATCTCTCTCCAATTTACCTTCGACTTTACACATTATAGCATTGGCCATAAGTGGACCCAGGGGTGAGCCCATGGCCACACCTTCTACCTGCTGATACAATTGACCATCGAACTGGAAGAGTTGGTCTTTGGTTGCAATTTCGAGCAATTCGGTTAGTTGTTTCTTGGTCAAGTTAAGATTGTATGTTCCATTAAACCAATTGCCTTTAAATGCCTCTTCGACGATGTATTCAATGGTTTCATCTACCGGTACGTTGGTGAACAAGGCTGTTACATCATACGAAACCATGATATCGGAAGCATGTACTTGTAAGGGACATGTTTTACTTAGTTTTTATTCACTTGATAATGATGTTATGATGACATCGAAACGTCGTGTAAATCTTTTATCGCTCACTTTTATATTAAAATGTTTGAAAAGAAGTCTTTTTATTCGGTTTATAAAAAGTATTGCCAATCAAATAATTCGTAAAAATAGCCATGATAAAATCAAAAGTCGTAAGCATGATGAAATTTATTTAATAAAGAATTAACGTTTCGTCACTAACTAGCGGCGTCATCAGTGATAAATATTTACAAAATTGTCTCAGCTTTATACCTAGGCGATTACAACTTATCATATATTCTTTACGTAGAATCCATATCAGTAATACCGTATTTAGGGACACTTAACCATGCATATTAATAATTAACTCACTATATATTTTGCTTTAATCTTTTTAATCTCTGATTTTTTCAGGTGGATTCCGTGTCTTGAGCAATCTATCCAAAGCCACAATACATCTAGTTAAACTGGAAAACAAAGACTGCACGTATTACAGTCCTTTCATTCACCTTGGCACTGTGTTGTATGTAGATTATCATGCCATCCTTCAGGCTAGAACGCACAAAAAAGTTGTCATCTAGCTGGCGTTAAAAAATATTTACTTCGCTTGCTTCAGTTTGTTGCGACAACCCTTCAACAAGAGTTGTTCATAGGTTTGTAACCAGTTGTTGTGATCAACAAGTCTGTCGCAGGTTGTTCCAACAACTTACTGTGGCACTGTTTGTACCAAGTTGCTACAAGGTTGATAACACCAACACCGGTAACTCCACCATCAACAAGAACGTCAATACCAACAACGTCAATACCAACAACGTCAATACCAACAACGTCGCTACACTACTAACACCACCACCGACGGCATGAACAACAACCAACCCCAACACCATCAACTCTGCCACACCAACAACAACACTAAGAACAACACAAACAACAACAGCACCAATAACAAAACAACAACCACACCAACAAGACACCACCAAGAACAACAACACCAGCAACTACAACACCACAAACATTACACCACCACAAACAACACCACCAACACCACCACCAACAAAACACCACACCACCACAAATAATAACAACAGCACAAATAATAACAACAGCACAAATAACACCACCACCACCACCACCACCACAAACACCACCACAACCAACAACAACAACACCACCACCACCACAAACAACAAAAATAACAACAACACCCCCAACACCAACGTCAACAACAAATACCGGGCCTTAAACAAGTTGCTACAATGTTGACAACAGCAAGCTTGTAGCAACTTCTTGAAATAACACCATTGTTACAACTTGTTCCTAGACTTATTACAAGCCTATTGTAAATCGATCTTGTTGTCAAGCTGGGAGATTAAGTGAAATTTTTTACGTGTATAGTGATGACGAATTGCAAATCCAACCTAGTCACGTGATTTTAGTGGCTTGATACCTTTTCCAGTTTTTGAAAATAGACTCGCAGTCTCCTGTCGGTCGTGTAGAAACTGCATGGGACTCGAAAACTAAAAGAATCTGGTCTTAAATCGTTGGAGTTGTGGTTTGTCATCCCTTTAGTAGCTTGATGTTGTAACCTCTTGCACTATTTATAATCCATTATTATTAAACTTGAAGAATATGATCCCATTATTAGGTTGGATTTAAACAAACAATGCACTTTCTTGCACTGGAAACGGTCTTTTGCTGTACGAATACATAAAACGTCGTTTATTTAGTACACTTGTAGAAACTTTGTTCTTTACTTTGTTTCAAGGTAACTTTGTAATAAAATTTAGTAAATTGCACAAGTCTTGTCGTTCTTTTGTCGTTTTGTTTGTTTGTTTGTTTGTTTGTTTGTTTGTTTGTTTGTTTGTTTGTTTGTTTGTTTGTTTGTTTGTTTGTTTGTTTGTTTGTTTGTTTGTTTGTTTGTTTGTTTGTTTGTTTGTTTGTTTGTTTGTTTGTTTGTTTGTTTGTTTGTTTGTTTGTTTGTTTGTTTGTTTGTTTGTTTGTTTGTTTGTTTGTTTGTTTGTTTGTTTGTTTGTGTCTGCCTGCCTGTCGTCTGTCTGTCTGTCTGTCTGTCTGTCTGTCTGTCTGTCTGTCTGTCTGTCTGTCTGTCTGTCTGTCTGTCTGTCTGTCTGTCTGTCTGTCTGTCTGTCTGTCTGTCTGTCTGTCTGTCTGTCTGTCTGTCTGTCTCTTTATTTCTTTCTCTATCATTTAATTTCTTTCTCTATCATTTAATTTCTTTCTCTATCATTTAATTTCTTTCTCTATCACTTTCTTTCTTTCTCTTTAATTTCGTTTTATTCTCTATCATTTCGTTTTATTCTCTATCATTTTACTTCTTTCTCCATCATTTTATTTCTTTCTCTGTAATTTCATTTCTTTCTCTGTAATTTCATTTCTTTCTCTATCATTTAATTCCTTTCTCCATCATTTTATTTCTTTCTCCATCATTTTATTTCTTTCTCCATATTTGATATCTTTCTCGATCATTTTATTTCGATCTCTATCATTTTATTTATTTCTCTATCATTTTATGTCTTTCTCTATCATTTTATTTCTTTCTCTATCATTTTATTTCTTCCTCCATCATTTTATTTCTTTCTCTGTAATTTCATTTCTTTCTCTACCATTTAATTTCTTTCTCTATCATTTAATTTCTTTCTCTATCATTTTATTTCTTTCTCTATCATTTTATTTCTATCTCTGTCATTTCATTTCTTTCTCTATCATTTTCTTTCTTTCTCTATCATTTTATTTCCTTCTCTATCATTTTTTTCTTTCTCTATCATTTAATTTCTTTTTCTATCATTTTCTTTCTTACTCCATCATTTTATTTCTTTCTCTATCATTTTATTTCTTTCTCTCTAATTTCACTTCTTTCTCTATCATTTTATTTCTTTCTCTATCATTTAATTTCTTTCTCTATCATTTCATTTCTTTCTCTAATTTCATTTCTTTCTCTATCATTTTATTTCTTTCTCTGTCATTTCATTTCTTTCTCTATCACTTCATTTCTTTCTCTGTAATGTCATTCCTTTCTCTATCATTTTATTCCTTTCTCTGTAATTTTATTTATTTCTTTATCTTTTAATTCTTTCTCCATCATTATTTCTTTCTCTGTAATTTCATTTCTTTCTCTATCATTTAATTTCTTTTTCTATCATTTTATTTCTTTCTTTCTCTATCATTTTATATCTTTCTCCATATTTTATATCTTTCTCGATTATTTTATTTCTTTCTCTATCATTTTATTTCTTTCTCGATCATTTTATTTCTTACTCTATCATATTATTTCTTTCTCTGTAATTTCATTTCTTTCTCTATCATTTTATTTCTTTCTCTATCATTTCATTTCATTTCTTTGTCTATCATTTCATTTCTTTCTCTGTAATGTCATTCCTTTCTCTATCATTTTATTCCTTTCTCTATCGTTTTATTTATTTCTCTGTAATTTCATTTTTCTCTCTATCATTTAATTTCTTTCTCTATCATTTTATTTCTTACTCCATCATTTTATTTCTATCTCTATCATTTTATTTCTTTCTCTATAATTTCACTTCTTTCTCTATCATTTTATTTCTTACTCTATCATCTTATGTCTTTCTCTATCATTTTATTTCTTCTCTGTAATGTCATTTCTTTCTCTATCATTTTATTTCTTCCTCCATCATTTTATTTCTTTCTCTATCATTTTACTTCTTTCTCTATCATTTTATTTCTTTCTCTGTAATTTTATTTCTTTCTCTATCATTTTATTTCTTTCTCCCTAATTTCACTTCCTTCTCTCTCATTTTATTTCTTTCTCTATCATTTTATGTCTTTCTCCCTAATTTCACTTCTTTCTCTATCATTTTATTTCTTTCTCTATCATTCAATTTCTTTCTCTATCATTTTATTTTTTTCTCTATCACTTTCTTTCTTTCTCTTTAATTTCGTTTTATTCTCTATCATTTTATTTGTTACTCTATCATTTTATTTCTTTCTCTATCATTTTATTTCTTTCTCTGTAATGTCATTTCGTTCTTTATAATTTTATTTCTTCCTCCATCATTCTATTTCTTTCTCTATCATTTTACTTCTTTCTCTATCATTTTATTTCTTTCTCTGTAATTTCATTTCTTTCTCTATCATTTAATTCCTTTCTCCATCATTTTATTTCTTTCTCCATCATTTTATTTCTTTCTCCATATTTGATATCTTTCTCGATCATTTTATTTCGATCTCTATCATTTTATTTATTTCTCTATCATTTTATGTCTTTCTCTATCATTTTATTTCTTTCTCTATCATTTTATTTCTTCCTCCATCATTTTATTTCTTTCTCTGTAATTTCATTTCTTTCTCTACCATTTAATTTCTTTCTCTATCATTTAATTTCTTTCTCTATCATTTTATTTCTTTCTCTATCATTTTATTTCTATCTCTGTCATTTCATTTCTTTCTCTATCATTTTCTTTCTTTCTCTATCATTTTATTTCCTTCTCTATCATTTTTTTCTTTCTCTATCATTTAATTTCTTTTTCTATCATTTTCTTTCTTACTCCATCATTTTATTTCTTTCTCTATCATTTTATTTCTTTCTCTCTAATTTCACTTCTTTCTCTATCATTTTATTTCTTTCTCTATCATTTAATTTCTTTCTCTATCATTTCATTTCTTTCTCTAATTTCATTTCTTTCTCTATCATTTTATTTCTTTCTCTGTCATTTCATTTCTTTCTCTATCACTTCATTTCTTTCTCTGTAATGTCATTCCTTTCTCTATCATTTTATTCCTTTCTCTGTAATTTTATTTATTTCTTTATCTTCTAATTCTTTCTCCATCATTATTTCTTTCTCTGTAATTTCATTTCTTTCTCTATCATTTAATTTCTTTTTCTATCATTTTATTTCTTTCTTTCTCTATCATTTTATATCTTTCTCCATATTTTATATCTTTCTCGATCATTTTATTTCTTTCTCTATCATTTTATTTCTTTCTCGATCATTTTATTTCTTACTCTATCATATTATTTCTTTCTCTGTAATTTAATTTCTTTCTCTATCATTTTATTTCTTTCTCTATCATTTCATTTCATTTCTTTGTCTATTATTTCATTTCTTTCTCTGTAATGTCATTCCTTTCTCTATCATTTTATTCCTTTCTCTATCGTTTTATTTATTTCTCTGTAATTTCATTTTTCTCTCTATCATTTAATTTCTTTCTCTATCATTTTATTTCTTACTCCATCATTTTATTTCTATCTCTATCATTTTATTTCTTTCTCTATAATTTCACTTCTTTCTCTATCATTTTATTTCTTACTCTATCATCTTATGTCTTTCTCTATCATTTTATTTCTTCTCTGTAATTTCATTTCTTTCTCTATCATTTTATTTCTTCCTCCATCATTTTATTTCTTTCTCTATCATTTTACTTCTTTCTCTATCATTTTATTTCTTTCTCTGTAATTTTATTTCTTTCTCTATCATTTTATTTCTTTCTCCCTAATTTCACTTCCTTCTCTCTCATTTTATTTCTTTCTCTATCATTTTATGTCTTTCTCCCTAATTTCACTTCTTTCTCTATCATTTTATTTCTTTCTCTATCATTTAATTTCTTTCTCTATCATTTTATTTATTTCTCTATCACTTTCTTTCTTTCTCTTTAATTTCGTTTTATTCTCTATCATTTTATTTGTTACTCTATCATTTTATTTCTTTCTCTATCATTTTATTTCTTTCTCTGTAATGTCATTTCGTTCTTTATAATTTTATTTCTTCCTCCATCATTCTATTTCTTTCTCTATCATTTTACTTCTTTCTCTATCATTTTATTTCTTTCTCTGTAATTTCATTTCTTTCTCTATCATTTAATTCCTTTCTCCATCATTTTATTTCTTTCTTCATCATTTTATTTCTTTCTCCATATTTGATATCTTTCTCGATCATTTTATTTCGATCTCTATCATTTTATTTATTTCTCTATCATTTTATGTCTTTCTCTATCATTTTATTTCTTTCTCTATCATTTTATTTCTTCCTCCATCATTTTATTTCTTTCTCTGTAATTTCATTTCTTTCTCTACCATTTAATTTCTTTCTCTATCATTTAATTTCTTTCTCTATCATTTTATTTCTTTCTCTATCATTTTATTTCTATCTCTGTCATTTCATTTCTTTCTCTATCATTTTCTTTCTTTCTCTATCATTTTATTTCCTTCTCTATCATTTTTTTCTTTCTCTATCATTTAATTTCTTTTTCTATCATTTTCTTTCTTACTCCATCATTTTATTTCTTTCTCTATCATTTTATTTCTTTCTCTCTAATTTCACTTCTTTCTCTATCATTTTATTTCTTTCTCTATCATTTAATTTCTTTCTCTATCATTTCATTTCTTTCTCTAATTTCATTTCTTTCTCTATCATTTTATTTCTTTCTCTGTCATTTCATTTCTTTCTCTATCACTTCATTTCTTTCTCTGTAATGTCATTCCTTTCTCTATCATTTTATTCCTTTCTCTGTAATTTTATTTATTTCTTTATCTTTTAATTCTTTCTCCATCATTATTTCTTTCTCTGTAATTTCATTTCTTTCTCTATCATTTAATTTCTTTTTCTATCATTTTATTTCTTTCTTTCTCTATCATTTTATATCTTTCTCCATATTTTATATCTTTCTCGATTATTTTATTTCTTTCTCTATCATTTTATTTCTTTCTCGATCATTTTATTTCTTACTCTATCATATTATTTCTTTCTCTGTAATTTCATTTCTTTCTCTATCATTTTATTTCTTTCTCTGTCATTTCATTTCATTTCTTTCTTTATCATTTCATTTCTTTCTCTGTAATGTCAATCCTTTCTCTATCATTTTATTCCTTTCTCTATCGTTTTATTTATTTCTCTGTAATTTCATTTTTCTCTCTATCATTTAATTTCTTTCTCTATCATTTTATTTCTTACTCCATCATTTTATTTCTATCTCTATCATTTTATTTCTTTCTCTATAATTTCACTTCTTTCTCTATCATTTTATTTCTTACTCTATCATCTTATGTCTTTCTCTATCATTTTATTTCTTCTCTGTAATGTCATTTCTTTCTCTATCATTTTATTTCTTCCTCCATCATTTTATTTCTTTCTCTATCATTTTACTTCTTTCTCTATCATTTTATTTCTTTCTCTGTAATTTTATTTCTTTCTCTATCATTTTATTTCTTTCTCCCTAATTTCACTTCCTTCTCTCTCATTTTATTTCTTTCTCTATCATTTTATGTCTTTCTCCCTAATTTCACTTCTTTCTCTATCATTTTATTTCTTTCTCTATCATTTAATTTCTTTCTCTATCATTTTATTTTTTTCTCTATCACTTTCTTTCTTTCTCTTTAATTTCGTTTTATTCTCTATCATTTTATTTGTTACTCTATCATTTTATTTCTTTCTCTATCATTTTATTTCTTTCTCTGTAATGTCATTTCGTTCTTTATAATTTTATTTCTTCCTCCATCATTCTATTTCTTTCTCTATCATTTTACTTCTTTCTCTATCATTTTATTTCTTTCTCTGTAATTTCATTTCTTTCTCTATCATTTAATTCCTTTCTCCATCATTTTATTTCTTTCTCCATCATTTTATTTCTTTCTCCATATTTGATATCTTTCTCGATCATTTTATTTCGATCTCTATCATTTTATTTATTTCTCTATCATTTTATGTCTTTATCATTTTATTTCTTTCTCTATCATTTTATTTCTTCCTCCATCATTTTATTTCTTTCTCTGTAATTTCATTTCTTTCTCTACCATTTAATTTCTTTCTCTATCATTTAATTTCTTTCTCTATCATTTTATTTCTTTCTCTATCATTTTATTTCTATCTCTGTCATTTCATTTCTTTCTCTATCATTTTCTTTCTTTCTCTATCATTTTATTTCCTTCTCTATCATTTTTTTCTTTCTCTATCATTTAATTTCTTTTTCTATCATTTTCTTTCTTACTCCATCATTTTATTTCTTTCTCTATCATTTTATTTCTTTCTCTCTAATTTCACTTCTTTCTCTATCATTTTATTTCTTTCTCTATCATTTAATTTCTTTCTCTATCATTTCATTTCTTTCTCTAATTTCATTTCTTTCTCTATCATTTTATTTCTTTCTCTGTCATTTCATTTCTTTCTCTATCACTTCATTTCTTTCTCTGTAATGTCATTCCTTTCTCTATCATTTTATTCCTTTCTCTGTAATTTTATTTATTTCTTTATCTTCTAATTCTTTCTCCATCATTATTTCTTTCTCTGTAATTTCATTTCTTTCTCTATCATTTAATTTCTTTTTCTATCATTTTATTTCTTTCTTTCTCTATCATTTTATATCTTTCTCCATATTTTATATCTTTCTCGATCATTTTATTTCTTTCTCTATCATTTTATTTCTTTCTCGATCATTTTATTTCTTACTCTATCATATTATTTCTTTCTCTGTAATTTCATTTCTTTCTCTATCATTTTATTTCTTTCTCTATCATTTCATTTCATTTCTTTGTCTATCATTTCATTTCTTTCTCTGTAATGTCATTCCTTTCTCTATCATTTTATTCCTATCTCTATCGTTTTATTTATTTCTCTGTAATTTCATTTTTCTCTCTATCATTTAATTTCTTTCTCTATCATTTTATTTCTTACTCCATCATTTTATTTCTATCTCTATCATTTTATTTCTTTCTCTATAATTTCACTTCTTTCTCTATCATTTTATTTCTTACTCTATCATCTTATGTCTTTCTCTATCATTTTATTTCTTCTCTGTAATGTCATTTCTTTCTCTATCATTTTATTTCTTCCTCCATCATTTTACTTCTTTCTCTATCATTTTATTTCTTTCTCTGTAATTTTATTTCTTTCTCTATCATTTTATTTCTTTCTCCCTAATTTCACTTCCTTCTCTCTCATTTTATTTCTTTCTCTATCATTTTATGTCTTTCTCCCTAATTTCACTTCTTTCTCTATCATTTTATTTCTTTCTCTATCATTTAATTTCTTTCTCTATCATTTATTTTTTTCTCTATCACTTTCTTTCTTTCTCTTTAATTTCGTTTTATTCTCTATCATTTTATTTGTTACTCTATCATTTTATTTCTTTCTCTATCATTTTATTTCTTTCTCTGTAATGTCATTTCGTTCTTTATAATTTTATTTCTTCCTCCATCATTCTATTTCTTTCTCTATCATTTTACTTCTTTCTCTATCATTTTATTTCTTTCTCTGTAATTTCATTTCTTTCTCTATCATTTAATTTTTTTCTTTATCATTTAATTTCTTTCTCTATCATTTTGTTTCTTTCTCTATCATTTTATTTCTATCTCTGTCATTTCATTTCTTTCTCTATCATTTTATTTCTTTTTCTATCATTTTATTTCTTTCTCTATCATTTTATTTCTCTCTCTATCATTATATTTCTTTCTCTATCACTTTATATCTTTTTATATCCTTTTATTTCTTACTCTATCATTTTATTTCTTTCTCTGTAATTTCATTTCTTTCTGTATTATTATATTTCTTTCTAAATCATTTTATTTCTTTCTCTATCATTTTATTTCGTTCTCTATCATTTTATTTCTTTTTCTGTAATTTCTTTCTCTACCATTATATTTCTTTCTCCATCACTTTATTTCTTTGTCTATCATTTTAATTCGTTATCTATAATTTTCTTTCTTTCTCTGTAATTTCATTTCTTTCTCTATCATTTTATTTCTTGCTGTATCACTTTATTTCTTTCTCTATCATTTTATTTCTTTCTCCATATTTAATATCTTTCTCGATCATTTTATTTCGTTCTCTATTATTTATTTCTTTCTCTATCATTTTATATCTTTCTCTATCATTTTATTTCTTTCTCTATCATTTTATTTCTTTCTCTATCATTTTATTTCTTTCTCTATCATTTTATATCTTTTTCTATCATTTTATTTCTTTCTCTGTAATTTCATTTCTTTCTCTATCATTTAATTTTTTTCTTTATCATTTAATTTCTTTCTCTATCATTTTGTTTCTTTCTCTATCATTTTATTTCTATCTCTGTCATTTCATTTCTTTCTCTATCATTTTATTTCTTTCTCTATCATTTTATTTCTTTCTCTATCATTTTATTTCTCTCTCTATCATTATATTTCTTTCTCTATCACTTTATATCTTTTTATATCCTTTCATTTCTTACTCTATCATTTTATTTCTTTCTCTGTAATTTCATTTGTTTCTGTATTATTATATTTCTTTCTAAATCATTTTATTTCTTTCTCTACCATTTTATTTCGTTCTCTATCATTTTATTTCTTTTTCTGTAATTTCTTTCTCTACCATTTCTCTACCATACGGTGATTTTCTAAAAATAGATTTCGCTCTAATTAAAACACCAGACAAATTAGGCCCTTCTGAGTATTTTTCGTTAATATACTGGTCAGGTGAAACGACTCCTTCATGGTGAAATGACGTCATCGGTAATTTTCTAAAAATAGATTTCGCTCTAATTAAAACACCAGACTAATTAGGCCCTTCTGAGTATTTTTCGTTAAGATACTGGTCAGGTGAAACGACTCCTTCATGGTGAAATGACGTCATCGGTAATTTTCTAAAAATACATTTCGCTCTAATTAAAACACCAGACTAATTAGGCCCTTCTGAGTATTTTTCGTTAATATACTGGTCAGGTGAAACGACTCCTTCATGGTGAAATGACGTCATCGGTAATTTTCTAAAGATAGATTTCGCTCTAATTAAAACACCAGACTAATTAGGCCCTTCTGAGTATTTTTCGCTAATATGCTGGTCAGGTGAAACGACCCCTTCATGGTGAAATGGCGTCATCGGTAATTTTCTAAACATAGATTTCGCTCTAATTAAAACACCAGACTAATTAGGCCCTTCTGAGTATTTTTCGTTAATATACTGGTCAGGTGAAACGACTCCTTCATGGAGAAATGACGTCATCGGTAATTTTCTAAAAATAGATTTCGCTCTAATTAAAACACCAGACTAATTAGGCCCTTCTGAGTATTTTTCGTTAATATACTGGTCAGGTGAAACAACTCCTTCATGGTGAAATGACGTCATCGGTAAGTTTCTAAAAATAGATTTCGCTCTAATTAAAACACCAGACTAATTAGGCCCTTCTGAGTATTTTTCGTTAATAAACTGGTCAGGTGAAACGACTCCTTCATGGTGAAATGACGTCATCAGTAATTTTCTAAAAATAGATTTTGCTCTAATTAAAACACCAGACTAATTAGGCCCTTCTGAGTATTTTTCGTTAATATACTGGTCAGGTGAAACGACTCCTTCCTGGTGAAATGACGTCATCGGTAATTTTCTAAAAATAGATTTCGCTCTAATTAAAACACCAGACTAATTAGGCCCTTCAGAGTATTTTTCGTTAATATACTGGTCAGGTGAAACGACTCCTTCATGGTGAAATGACGTCATCGGTAATTTTCTAAAAATAGATTTCGCTCTAATTAAAACATCAGACTAATTAGGCCCTTCTGAGTATTTTTCGTTAATATACTGGCCAGATGAAACGACTCCTTCATGGTGAAATGACGTCATCGGTAATTTTCTAAAAATAGATTTCGCTCTAATTAAACACCAGACTAATTAGGCCCTTCTGAGTATTTTTCGTTAATATACTGGTCAGGTGAAACGACTCCTTCATGGTGAAATGACGTCATCGGTAATTTTCTAAAAATAGATTTCGCTCTAATTAAAACACCAGACTAATTAGGCCCTTCTGAGTATTTTTCGTTAATATACTGGTCAGGTGAAACAACTCCTTCATGGTGAAATGACGTCATCGGTAAGTTTCTAAAAATAGATTTCGCTCTAATTAAAACACCAGAGTAATTAGGCCCTTCTGAGTATTTTTCGTTAATAAACTGGTCAGGTGAAACGACTCCTTCATGGTGAAATGACGTCATCAGTAATTTTCTAAAAATAGATTTCGCTCTAATTAAAACACCAGACTAATTAGGCCCTTCTGAGTATTTTTCGTTAATATACTGGTCAGGTGAAACGACTCCTTCCTGGTGAAATGACGTCATCGGTAATTTTCTAAAAATAGATTTCGCTCTAATTAAAACACCAGACTAATTAGGCCCTTCAGAGTATTTTTCGTTAATATACTGGTCAGGTGAAACGACTCCTTCATGGTGAAATGACGTCATCGGTAATTTTCTAAAAATAGATTTCGCTCTAATTAAAACATCAGACTAATTAGGCCCTTCTGAGTATTTTTCGTTAATATACTGGCCAGATGAAACGACTCCTTCATGGTGAAATGACGTCATCGGTAATTTTCTAAAAATAGATTTCGCTCTAATTAAAACACCAGACTAATTAGGCCCTTCTGAGTATTTTTCGTTAATATACTGGTCAGGTGAAACGACTCCTTCATGGTGAAATGACGTCATCGGTAATTTTCTAAAAATAGATTTCGCTCTAATTCAAACACCAGACTAATTAGGCCCTTCTGAGTATTTTTCGTTAATATACTGGTCAGGTGAAACGACTCCTTCATGGTGAAATGACGTCATCGGTAATTTTCTAAAGATAGATTTCGCTCTAATTAAAACACCAGACTAATTAGGCCCTTCTGAGTATTTTTTCTTAATACACTGGTCAGGTGAAACGACTCCTTCATGGTGAAATGACGTCATCGGTAATTTTCTAAAAATAGATTTCGCTCTAATTAAAACACCAGACTAATTAGGCCCTTCTGAGTATTTTTCGTTAATACACTGGTCAGGTGAAACGACTCCCTCATGGTGAAATGACGTCATCGGTAATTTTCTAAAAATAGACTTCGCTCTAATTAAAACACCAGACTAATTAGGCCCTTCTGAGTATTTTTCGTTAATATACTGGTCACGTGAAACGACTCCTTCATGGTGAAATGACGTCATCTGTAATTTTCTAAAAATAGATTTCGCTCTAATTAAAACACCAGACTAATTAGGCCCTTCTGAGTATTTTTCGTTAATATACTGGTCAGGTGAAACGACTCCTTCATGGTGAAATGACGTCATCGGTAATTTCCTAAAAATAGATTTCGCTCTAATTAAAACACCAGACAAATTAGGCCCTTCTGAGTATTTTTCGTTAATATACTGGTCAGGTGAAACGACTCCTTCATGGTGAAATGACGTCATCGGTAATTTTCTAAAAATAGATTTCGCTCTAATTAAAACACCAGACTAATTAGGCCCTTCTGAGTATTTTTCGTTAATATGCTGGTCAGGTGAAACGACTCCTTCATGTTGAAATGACGTCATCGGTAATTTTCTAAAGATAGATTTCGCTCTAATTAAAACACCAGACTAATTAGGCCCTTCTGAGTATTTATCGTTAATATACTGGTCAGGTGAAACGACTCCTTCATGGTGAAATGACGTCATCGGTAATTTTTTAAAAATAGATTTTGCTCTAATTAAAACACCAGACTAATTAGGCCCTTCTGAGTATTTTTCGTTAATATACTGGTCAGGTGAAACGACTCCTTCATGTTGAAATGACGTCATCGGTAATTTTCTAAAGATAGATTTCGCTCTAATTAAAACACCAGACTAATTAGGCCCTTCTGAGTATTTTTCATTAATATACTGGTCAGGTGAAACGACTCCTTCATGGTGAAATGACATCATCGGTAATTTTCTAAAAATAGATTTCGCTCTAATTAAAACACCAGACTAATTAGGCCCTTCTGAGTAGTTTTCGTTAATATACTGGTCAGGTGAAACGACTCCTTCATGGTGAAATGACGTCATCGGTAATTTTCTAAAAATAATTTTCGCTCTAAATAAAACACCAGACTAATTAGGCCCTTCTGAGTATTTTTCGTTAATATACTGGTCAGGTGAAACGACTCCTTCATGGTGAAATGACGTCATCGGTAATTTTCTAAAAATAGATTTCCCTCTAATTAAAACACCAGACTAATTAGGCCCTTCTGAGTATTTTTCGTTAATATACTGGTCAGGTGAAACGACTCCTTCATGGTGAAATGAATTCATCGGTAATTTTCTAAAAATAGAT
Organism: Corallium rubrum; assembly: GCA_964035015.1. NCBI lineage: Eukaryota > Metazoa > Cnidaria > Anthozoa > Scleralcyonacea > Coralliidae > Corallium > Corallium rubrum. Next base: position 905 of record OZ036005.1, on the reverse strand, counting down.
TTCGCTTTAATTAAAACACCAGACTAATTAGGCCCTTCTGAGTATTTTTCGTTAATATACTGGTCAGGTGAAACGACTCCTTCATGGTGAAATGACGTCATCGGTAATTTTCTAAAGATAGATTTCGCTCTAATTAAAACACCAGACTAATTAGGCCCTTCTGAGTAATTTTCGTTAATATACTGGTCAGGTGAAACGACTCCTTCATGGTGAAATGACGTCATCGGTAATTTTCTAAAAATAGACTTCGCTCTAATTGAAACACCAGACTAATTAGGCCCTTCTGAGTATTTTTCGTTAATATACTGTTCAGGTGAAACGACTCCTTCATGGTGAAATGACGTCATCGGTAATTTTCTAAGAATAAATTTCGCCTCTAATTAAAACACCAGACTAATTAGGCCCTTCTGAGTATTTTTTGTTAATATACTGGTCAGATAAAACGACTCCTTCATGGTGAAATGACGTCATCGGTAATTTTCTAAAAATAGATTTCGTTCTAATTAAAACGCCAGACTAATTAGGCCCTTCTGAGTATTTTTCGTTAATATACTGGTCAGGTGAAACGACTCCTTCATGGTGAAATGACGTCATCGGTAATTTTCTAAAGATAGATTTCGCTCTAATTGAAACACCAGACTAATTAGGCCCTTCTGAATATTTTTCGTTAATATACTGGTCAGGTGAAACGACTCCTTCATGGTGAAATGACGTCATCGGTAATTTTCTAAAAATAGATTTCGCTCTAATTAAAACACCAGACTAATTAGGCCCTTCTGAGTATTTTTCGTTAATATACTGGTCAGGTGAAACGACTCCTTCATGGTGAAATGACGTCATCGGTAATTTTCTAAAAATAGATTTCGCTCTAATTAAAACACCAGACTAATTAGGCCCTTCTGAGT
>OZ036004.1:16101529-16290029 GCA_964035015.1 Corallium rubrum | reverse complement strand
TACGAGTTCGGTTACATGTTGGTATAGTATTTTAACCTTGCTTATAATCTTGATTATATCAATCCGTTCGTCACTAGAGTAGCAACTTTAAGACTGCATTCAGTTTGTGGCCAACGCCGACAATCTTAGGTCTGTAAGGCTAAACCTTGACCACTGTAGTACAGCAACTTTTAAGACTGATCAATTTCAGTATTCTAGTTAACTTAATAACTTTGCCTTCGGTGTTAAAATCAAGATTAAACTGATATTCATATTTAAAAAGTGTCACTCTTCATGTAAACTAACTATTGTTTGCTGCATGTTTTGTCAGCTTTTAGTGAGATTAATAGTTTTATTGTTATTTTAATTGTTTATACAGCTTCGTATAGGTAATTCAGGTAAAATAGTGTATAATGTCGCATAATCTGTAGATCAACGGGTACGGTTTAATCTGCCTTCGTGACGGTCTTCGCATGTATCAAGGCAAATTTGTATGTTGGATGGCTGCTAATGTTGCTATACAGAAAGAGCATAAATACCTGATTCGTCTACAAATCGAAATATAGTAAGGTTTGAGTAGTATGAGTATTGCCGAAAGTATTGAAGGTTTTGCGATTGGTTATTAAAGCCAAGGATATCAGTTTTGCCCTCCGAATGCGTTCGGAACTGCATATAGTGAGTGTTGTGGTTTGTTTTGGTTTGTTTGTTTGGCTTTACTATAAAAGGAATAATGAAAAGACAAACGTTCTCTGACCAAATAGTTAAATTTAATTCGAGCTTTCGCGGCTGCAAGACTGCAGCCTTCAACAGGATAATAAAAATAGGTACGCAATGCGTACATGCGGATACTGGTTTTTATTTGGCCTACAGATAATGATTGAACAACGTAAATTGTTCGCCAAAATATACTGAAAATGCTTGATAACCTTGTGACATATCAGCATATGCTCTCACGTATCATCTAGAATCGACAATAATTATTAATGTTTAAATGCCTTTAATAACTTAACAAGATAAATGCTTAATTCTAGCCCTTACTTAAACTCCAACCCAATCCCTAACCTAAGCCCTGCCCCAACCCTAATCTTAACTGTAATCTTAAAATGACAATTTTAGGTAAATTGGGAAAAACGGGAAACCCGGTCGCTAATCGCATTGTTAAAAGAATGTGATAATATATCGCTTTCGTTCCAATCTATTCTTTACTGTCTACATTAGACTCTGGTAACACATGAATTGATTTGTCTCAACAATGATCAACGCGCTTTTTGAATAAGTACTTTATACGCCTACATGTAACTCAAGCAGTACCAAATACAGTTGATTTCTGCGTATATACAGACAATCAGATGGCCGAGGGCCTAACATGTCAACAGTACACTTGAAACATTAGTTAAAAGGCTATTCATATTTCATAAAGATCCTGGTTCGAACCCAAACCAGCACCCGCTGTCTTTTCGTCCATGAAAAGCTTCTCGTTTTAGCGAGAAAGTTGAAGTGCGTTACGAAATAATTATAATAACACTTTGCATGTATGGTTTTATTATGCGATGCTGAATTACTGAACACGAAAAAGTACTGCATGTAAACGAGCATTGACCGCGCGCTTGCTTTCGGTATATTAAGATAACAGTGAATACATATCATAACCTAAAAGCTATGAAATGCATACTATCTGGTATATAGGTATATGGTTTAGAAAGCAGTCACTGATTTGCAAAAATTGAAAAAATCGTTTAAACTTTACTGTATATCGACAGACCAGTAGACCACTATCAGCTATCAACTCGTCGTGGATATTTTCTTGGCGTCTTGTGATTGCGTGCAAAAGCGAAACTCGACTTCCAATCTTCCAGTGGTTGTTCTGGTACACGCTCGTAAACCCTTCGGACATACGAATAAGACTTCTGAAGTACGGCTATTAGCGTTTCGCCTTGATCACGTGATTGACGAAAACATTCGGATGGTTTAGCAACCAGTATCCGCAAAAACGCTCGTTAAGTGGATTTACATAATAGTTTCATTTAGTGTTCAACCTGCTGTTTGTTCTTTTTGTAATCTTGGCGGCACGCAGCTTTTGACACAGCATAACCTATGTTGACTTGATTTACTTTTGCGACGTCATTACAGCTTGTTTTCCCCTGGACATGTTAACTGTTCAGTTTTGTGAACAGGAAAAAAAAACATGAAACGCGGTCCCTATAATCGCATTAAAATATGATACTTATGAGGTCGGCAAGAACCCGAGTTAGGATTCGAGTTAGGATTCGAGTTGGGATTCGAGTTAGGATTCGAGTTGGGATTCGAGTTAGGATTCGAGTTGGGATTCGAGTTGGGATTCGAGTTGGGATTTAATAATTATAATAATAATAATAATAATAATAATAATAATAATAATAATAATAATAATAATAATAATAATAATAATAATAATAATAATAATAAACAATAATTAATTATTAATTACTAAGTAATAATTAATTATTAATTTTATTAGTTTATTAATTAAATTGAATGATCCCCGAGCCGGGCGACGGGCCGAAGGCCCGGAGCCCGGTGAGGGTGCTAATCTCGACACGCGTGGAGTTCATTTTACACGCGTGTAGAAAAAGCAAGGCAGACGAAAATCTGGAAGCTGTTTATATATTTATATATATGTTTGGTACGGTGTCACGCGGTAAGAATAGTTGGACACTGGTGACTAGCTATGAAGGTAACTAAATCTCCATATTTTGCGAAACGAAATGGTTTCGTTTAACGAAACGAAATGAAACCGGAGCTACTTAGCTTAAAAGGGAACAGCGAAGAAAAGAAGAAGACAAACAGCCGGTTTAATATATGTTGAAGAGAAACCAGAGAACCTGAAGAAACCAAACACCAACATCAGTGGTCTCAAAATCAAGTTAACGGTAGGGTATTTGTATTTATTTATTTTGCTGATTGGAATCAGTATTTATATATTCTGTAAACGCCAAGATCAGTTTAAAGTTTCAGTATACCTTCAGAATCCTAACTCGAAATCCTAACTCGAATCCCAACTCGAATCCTAACTCGAATCCCAACTCGAATCCCAACTCGAATCCTAACTCGAATCCCAACTCGAATCCTAACTCGAATCCTAACTCGGGTGACTAACTAACTCAGAAAACAGGAAACGCGGACGCTAATCGCATTGTTAAAGAACAGGCGGTGTGTGCACTGGGATCGCAAAGCATGACAGTTATTTTAGCAAATACGACCATAGCGCGTCCAACCGTCGTCGAGTGAAGAGCTTCCTGAAGTTATCTTTGAAAGATTCTGGACAAAATATAAAGTCTGGAGATGCTTAATATCGATAAATTGTCTTCTTGTAAACTTGTTTCTAATAATAAGTGCTCCAAGCGTGTTTTATCGTCTAAATGAAAAACTGTGCTGTAAATTAGAAAAGCTGCTTGTTGGTTCAAGAAGGAAACTGCGGCTTTTGTCGTTATTTTTAATTGTTCTGTTGGCTAGCCATCGACAGACCGCAATATTAACATATTATATTAAATACGTATATATACGAGAAGAATGTGCTTCATTTTTTAAAAACCGCCAACCTAGCGCATTGCCTTGTTTATGTTTCCAAGCGCATTTAATCAAACTCTATAGCTTAGGCTGAAACGTATTTGCTACGAATCTCCAGCTGTCAGTGCAATATTATATCTTTGTATTAGCTCATCAGTCGCGCTCGACGCGCTGTCGTCGCTGTAAAAATGTATATTTTCAAGTTGTAAATAGAAGGTGATCCCAAGGAGAGCGTTGGAGAGCGATCACATTTTTACATAGCTTAGGGTCTATATAATACATCCAAATAGTCAAAACTAAGTTTTCTTCGGTAGTTTAAAATATATTTGCCAAAAATCTAACCGTAGTCAAATTACATCTTCGATCACGTAAAATAACAACTCAAATTCACCAGCCCTAAATTCCGATCAGAAACTAGTTTTCTTCCAACTTGAGATGTAAATACCCGCTTTTATATGTAAATTTCACAATTATGTAAAGATAATTGACAAATATTAACAACTATTTCAAAAAATAAAGCCTAAACGCACTGCTGTTTGAGTGTTAGTTTGCCATGTTGGTCACTGCGAAGCAGTGCTTCCACAACTGAAATCCAGATTTCCTGTTTGTTGTCCTGAAATTTCCTGATATTTCCTGATATTTTATTTAGATTTCCTTGACATTATCACGTGATATCTTTTCGCATGACCCACCCAATTATCGGGCCAAATGAGCCTACTCGCAGGCTGTATGATAGCGCCTACATTTTTTGTTCTAACTTTAACTTAAAACTTTTTGTAAAAGCAATTGTAAAATACATATTCATATTTTCATAATCAATCCATATAAAGGACGCGCAGAATAGAGAATAGAGAAGGCCAAAGGCCCAGTCCCTAGAGCTCGTGAACTCAACTATCACCATGGTAACACAAAATCTAAACGTTCATTGGTTCCAGGTTCGTAACTATTTGTAACCCTACCCCTCCCTCCGACAGTAATGATGGGAAATAGAAACCAGGCCACTGCAGGTGAACCGCGAACAACAGAAAGCCAAAAATCCACGTTAAAGTTAAAATTTCTTTAAAATGTTCTCGATCTACTTAGATTTTTTGAGATTTCCTGATTTTCCTGAGATTTCCTGATTTTCCTGAGATTTTAACTCATCCTGAAAATTTCCTTTTCAAGTCAGGATTTCCTGAGAATCAGGAAATTTCCTGCAAAGTGGAAACACTGCTGCGAAGCGATAATTGCCAACAACAATGCATTGCGATGCCAGTGCGCACACCGCCTGATTGCTATTGGTCTGCGTTGATCACGTGATTGACGAAAACATTCGTACACAAACACACAAACACACACACAACCGCGCTCATGACATAGCGGATTATGGTTTAGCAACCAGTATCCGCAAAAATGAAATATAAAACCATATATACATACAAATATTATGGAACGCCTAGTAATCTGATACAATGTTAATAGCCTATGAGTTATTTTATTTAGTATAATGCTATACTGTTCGGGTAATGGTTTTGAGTTATTGTCCGATTCAGGAATTAATGCCGTGTGCCAAGACTCTAGTGTTTTCCTTGTCCAGATTACTAGGCGTTCCATAATATTTGTATGTATATATGGTTTTATATTTCATTTTTATTATCCTGTTGAAGGCTGCAGTCTGGCAGCCGAAAGCTCGAATTAAATTTAACTATTTGGTCAGAGAACGTTTGTCTTTTCATTATGTATAATCCTGGCCGCGCTTCGTCAATTTTTTCATATAAAAGGAATGATAGCCGAAATAAGAATACGAGTCAATGACCCCTTCCAGTTTTCATTCCCCTCGTTATAATTTCGTTACAGGATTGTCCTTCGTACGTTCCGGACTTCCGGTTTATTTTGATAATTGATATCTAATTTGAGAACTAAATTTCTTCGAACAATCAGATTTTTGCTGTAGCGCGTTTTTGTTTATATTAACTCATCCAGACTATAATCTGAAAACTGATACTCGTGCATGACCATGAGTCAAAACAACAACTCGTAATAAGAGCTTAGAGCTATTTCTGCTTGCGACACAGACCATTCAAAGCATCACTGAACTATTTCATTTACTTCATCTTAACGAATTTTACCGAAATGATCGCTTGAATGTAGCGATTCCGAAAAGCAGACACATATTTGTGTATTTGTGTTCGTATTTGTGTATTGTTTGTTTGTCGGCTGATGAATATGACGCTAGCTTCGTGATGTAAAATTAAAATAACGTCCGCCCAATCTCCTGCGAAGTACATGGGGGTGTTGTGTTGTTGGTAGCGCAAGACGCAAGTAATACCAGTATTTGTATAGTAGATATCTAATCGTCCACAAGTAAGTTATTAAATAACACGGCGTTGCGTTTCTTTTTTCTTCTAAACAAGACGATTTACTGTTAGTGTACAACACCGTCTGATATCAATGGATGTGAAGCCACGGGTGAGTTGAGAACGCGAGCTTTGCTTAAGCTAGCTTTATCACATGGGCCGATTATTTAAACTAGTCAAAATACATGTATAGGGTTCATACAGAATATCTTACCGACTTTTAGTTTAGGTGTTGGGAAGTTGGGAAATTTGCCAAGTTTGCGTGTATTTCATGATTTTCATATCATTTCTCATTTTTCGACTAGAGCAGACGCGCATTGTTGGATTCAGTCAGCGGCCACTCGCGCTCGAACGGTAAGTACCTCGTGCTAGGTCCACATAAGTAGTCCTCACAGAGTTACCATAGTACAGTTGTTTTTGGGTTTTTTTGTTGTTTTTTTTTGGGGGGGTGGGGGGGGGGGCGGGGGGGGGGGGGGGGCATTGAAACTTCTATGTGTTGAAATCACTCCCAAAGTGTGGTCTTTTTATTTATATTTCACAATCTTATACGTTCACAACCTCTTGATGTTTTTAATCATGACGTTTCATCAGATTTTTGCCTCGATATTAAAGTTTCCTGTTCCCCCCAAATGGTCCCTCGCCCCAGGCCATCACTCTTTTTCAAAGTTGTTTACTGGTCACGCGCGTTCACGTGGCACACAATAAAGCTTAACTGCCTCAAGTTTCAAATTATTGCGCCTTGGTAATTTGCATAGCACTCAACTGTTAAAAGAAATACCACGGTCTCAGCGCGTTAAAAACAACGTCACTATTTTCATTGTGTTTATCAAATCTTGAGAAGACCGTATAAAACAGAGGAGATCATCAGGCGCTAGACATGGGCTGCCCGTGTAACAACATGAGCGCATGTAAGTTGATGTACTACGATATTCTAACCCCTCTCCCAACGACTGTATTTACGGTGTACTTGATTTATAAAAAATAAAATGATTGATTAACTAATTAATTAATTAATTAATTAATTGATTGATTGATTGATTAATAAATTGATTGACTGATTGATTATTTGAATGATTGACTAATTAATTAATTAATTTATTTATTTATTTATTTATTCATTGACTAATTAACTGATTGATTGATTAATAAATTAATGAATTTATTAATTGATTCATTATTCCATTGATTAATTGAATAAGTAATTGATTAATTAATTGATTGACTGATTGATTAATACCTGTTGAATGGCCAATACCCGTTGTTACACGTGTTCTTTTCTTAACACCGCTACATGTATTTCGGGACCTAAATCTAATTTTGTTATTCAGCATAATTTTACATGCACCTCTTCCAACATTATTTGGGACAATGATGTTGACAAGCCTGTCATGCATCCGACACTTTAATATTTATTTATTAAATTTGCCACTTAACGTGTGGCAGGAGAGAGGAACAGAACTTTCGTCCCAATTGACACCAAACTCCTATGTGTAGACAACTAAGACCTAGGTGTTGATTTTATGGAGGGAGGAAAACCGGAGAACCCGGCGAAAAACCCTCGGAGCACAGGAGAGACCAACTAAACTAAACTCACATATGTCCCAAGCTGGCGGAGTACGGGGTTGTTCCCAAACGGTCACCCATCCAAGTACTAACCCCGTCCGACCGGGCTTAACTATTGGTGAGAGGCAGCGCCCTAACAGCACACGTCACCCGTGCTCCCCAAGTCAACCATTTTATTTCGTACATGAAAGTTTTTGCCATCTCACCCATTTCTGGTGGTAATGATAGACTAGAAAAAGACTGGCAAAGACTAGAAAAGCATCTCATTTTCAAAATTGGAACCATCATCCTCACGGCCTCAACGAACGTTTTTCTTTTATTTAACACTTCTGAAGCCGCTGTTTTTGTTTAGCAAAGGCGGACATAACAGTGTTTTCACTTTTTATCCATTTTTTAACTTCCATTTTTTAACTTCCGCTTTTTATCATTTTTACACCCCCTCCTTGTTTTGCTTTTCGACAAAGGTGAAAATAGCAAAAAAATTTCGCATCTTATTATTGATTTGTTGTTGTTTTTATCTGATTGACTAATTTTTCGCATCTCATTACTGATTTGTTATTTTGATCTGATTGGCTAATTTTTGTCACATGATTACATGTTTGTTTACATTTTTGCTGCCGAGCGTAGCGAGGCAGCTCACTAATCTTGACATGGGTTCCCTGTGTCTCGTGTCCAGACCTCTTTGCCGAGTTATGTATAGTCAACGGAATCGAGATTTTGAGAGTTTATTTATTTATTTATTTATTTATTTATTTATTTATTTATTTATTTATTTATTTGTTGAGCATTTTATGACGTTTTGTGACGTAGGAAGTTTCTTCCTACAACTTACATCACATACGCCAGAAGGATTTGTTTGAAATTAATACATGTACGTTTGAAGCGTGGTTTCACCACGGCAACACCACGACGGCGATGGATTTTCTGAACTCGCAGTTACACTTCAATGTTCTTGGCTGTAAATGAACACAGTTGTTGTCTTATATTAGGATAATAGGATCTTATACAATTTTAGTGAGGAGAGATTATCTTGTCGAGGACAGGTAAGATATCAGTTTTTACAACTGACAACTGTGTTTCTTGGTAGGAGATTTCACGGTTGTTTTCTTTTATTTTTAGGTGTACAGCATATTGCCAATATTTGTGTGGGTTCATTGTGTTTGCGCTGATCAGCATTCTGATCAGACGTACGCTACTATCTGCGTGTGTGAACGTGTGTATATTTTTACTTACACAAATTCTGCAAAATAATCAGATGGGCCCAATGGTACATCGCTGTATAATTTTATAAAAGCTCTAGATTTGTCAAAACATATTAAGCACTTGGGATTGCACTGACAGTAGAGCAAGAGGCATGATTATTTAATATTCGTATATTAATATGTGTATATCCTGTCAAAACCCTTGCCACATCATGTTAAGCAATAAGTTATATATAGTAACTTGTAGTAATGTGTAAATACTCTGTCTATTGTAATTAATATTAACTTTTGGGACTTTCCGACCTCCCTCGCAGGCAACTCTGGCGGCTATTTTGGGTGGAGTGGGCAAACTTGGGTGGGGTGGGCAACCTCGGGTGAAGTGGGCAAACTTATGTGCAGTGGGCAAACTCGGGTGAGTGGGCAATCTTGGGTGGAGTGGGCAATCTTGGGTGGAGTGGGCAATCTTGGGTGGAGTGGGTAAACTTGGGTGGAGTGGGCAATCTTGGGTGGAGCGCGCAACGGGGGTGTCACATTAGCCACAGACTGCACATATTTGCTTGTGGAGTAGGCTAAAGGTTTTTGTCCCAATTTGAGGCAGCACTTCACTTGCGATAGTAATTTCTAGTTTACGTTTCTCTCTGACGTCGAAACATTAGAGTCCTACGCCATTCTCTGTTTTGGCAGTATATCCAACTTTACTATATTTCGATTCGTGTTTCAACACTGCCTACGCAGCACACTACTTTGACTACACTGTTAACGTTGAATTTGTAACACTTCTAAAATTTTCCGTAAATAGCGCCCTTCCCGAAAGTAGCGGCCCTCCCGAAAGTAGCGCCCCCCCCCCCCCCCCCCGCAAGTAGCGTCCCCTTCGAATGTGGCGCATTTTTTAAATGTTTCAATACATGTTTATCCAACAAAAAAGTAACGTATTGAAACTTAACAATCAACTTAAAAAGCTAGTAATATGTTTTTTTTCGATTATCGACATTTCTGTTTGATGAAAGCACGTGTTCGTCTTTAATTTTTCAATATTTACAACATGTTCTCTCTATAAGTTGCCATCATCGCCGCCGACAATCATGTCAAGGTCATCATCGCTGCTGTCGTAAAACATTACGTCCTCTACATCATAAGATTGACCGATGGTGTAGTTTGGAATGCCCTCGATATTATTTCGTTATCCCTTTCTCCTGACGTCGGAAGTGCTATGCCAATTCCTAACGTATTTCAACCATCCGAAAGTAGCGGCCCCCCAAAAGTAGCGGCCCCCCGAATGTAGCGGCCCGCCAAAAGTAGCGGCCCCCCAAAAGTAGCGGCCCCCCGAATGTAGCGGCCCGCCAAAAGTAGCGGCCCCCCCAAAGTAGCGGCCCCCCGAAAGTAGCGGCCCCCCGAAAGTAGCGGCCCCTCGAAATTAGCGGCCCCCCAAAAGTAGCGGCCCCCCGAAAGTAGCGCCCCCCCCCCCCCCAAAGTAGCGGCCCCCCGAAAGTAGCGCCCCCCCCCAAAGTAGCGGCCCCCCAAAAGTAGCGGCCCCCCCCCCCCCCAAAGTAGCGGCCCCCCAAAAGTAGCGCCCCCCCCCCCAAAGTAGCGGCCCCCCCCCAAAGTAGCGGCCCCCCAAAAGTAGCGGCCCCCCAAAAGTAGCGCCCCCCCCCCAAAGTAGCGGCCCCCAAAAGTAGCGCCCCCCCCCCAAAGTAGCGGCCCCCCCCCCCAAAGTAGCGGCCCCCCAAAAGTAGCGGCCCCCCAAAGTAGCGGCCCCCGAATGTAGCGGCCCGCCAAAGTGCAGCGGCCCCCAAAGTAGCGGCCCCCGAAAGTAGCGGCCCTCGAAATTAGCGGCCCCCGAAAGTAGCGGCCCCCGAAAGTAGCGCCCCCCCCCAAAGAGCCCCCCCAAAGTAGCGGCCCCCCAAAAGTAGCGCCCCCCCCCAAAGTAGCGGCCCCCAAAAGTAGCGCCCCCCCCCCCCAAAGCGGCCCCCCCAAAGTAGCGGCCCCCCAAAAGTAGCGGCCCCCAAAAGTAGCGCCCCCCCCCAAAGTAGCGGCCTCCCAAAAGTAGCGCCCCCCCCCCAAAGTAGCGGCCCCCCCCCCAAAGTAGCGGCCCCCCAAAAGTAGCGGCCCCCCGAATGTAGCGGCCCGCCAAAAGTAGCGGCCCCCCCAAAGTAGCGGCCCCCCGAAAGTAGCGGCCCCTCGAAATTAGCGGCCCCCCGAAAGTAGCGGCCCCCCGAAAGTAGCGCCCCCCCCCCCCCAAAGTAGCGGCCCCCCGAAAGTAGCGGCCCCCCGAAAGTAGCGCCCCCCCCCCAAAGTAGCGGCCTCCCGAAAGTAGCGCCCCCCCCCCAAAGTAGCGGCCCCCGAAAGTAGCGGCCCCCGAAAGTAGCGATCCCCGAAGGTAGCGGCCCCCAAAGGGCTGCTAAATCCGAAAGTAACGGGGGCCGTTATACTTTCGGAATTCTACGGTAATTGATGGATTGTTACATTACATCAAGCGCGCAAACTCGTCCCACAATATAACTTCACGTTTGATTCTTTTCAGTTTCTATAATCCATGGCACAACGTACGAGAGACGATGCACTTACAAACATTTGTCTGAAGCTCAAGCATGAAATCTCATCGCACAAGCTTAAACAGCTCAAGTTTTTGCTCAAAGATCCGTTGAAAATCGATGTTTTGAAAGACAAAGACTTTTTGGAGGTCATCACTGAGTTGGAGAAACGGAAAATTTTACAGCGTTCGTGTTTGAGGCATGACGGACTGCTTTTGTGCGAGCTATTTGATGCCATCGCTCGGAATGACCTTGCGGATACGATTTGCGAGAATTTAAGGATTGAAAGAGGTACTGTACTTTTTACATTTAACATTTCTAGGCAGGATCAAAACAAGTTCAGTTTATTTATTTATTTGTTTTTACTTATTTATTTATTTATTTATTTATTTATTTATTTATTTATTTATTTATTTATTTATTTATCTATCTATTTATTTATTTATTTATTTATTTATTTATTTATATATTTATTTATTTATTTATTTATTTATTTATTTATTTATTTATTTATTTATTTATTTATTTATCAACCTCGTTCCCAGGGCTTTTTTGGAATTAGGAGGGCGGTGAAAGGCCCTGGCATCGGCTGGTGGATTCTGCATTTTTATTGGTTGATTGCTTTTCTTAAACATTCCTCAGGAAAGGTAATTGTGCATAGTTTTGTGCCAGTTTTAATCAATAGCTTCAACGGAATTGCCAATGGGACCAATGAGACCGCCCATTACAGTGAACTTCTCTCACGGGACCGAATTATTCCGAAAGATTTTGCATACTAAATTAAATTGCTAATTTATCGTTTTCACTAACATGATCCGTGGCCCGTTGGGGGTGGTGAAACAATACGAAATGTTTAAATAAGAATAGAGTTAAATTCTCGTAGGATAAAGATTGTGCACCAATATGGCCGCCATTTCATTGTTTCTGTGACCAATATGGCCGCCGTGACGTCAGATAAAAACTAAGAATTTCTGGGTGCTGTGACCAGCCGATGCCAAGGCCTTTTCCCGCCCTTCCAGTTTCAAAAAGGCCCTGGGAACGAGGTTGATTTATTTGTTTATTTGATTGTTTATTAATTATTTCTTAAGATATTAATGGAGCAGTAGAAACTTTAAAATTTCAATAGTTTTGTAAAATTTCAGTAGGAATGAATTGAAACTTGTATATATATTTGTGAAATTCATTACTAATTCATGAGTTTTGCAGCCAATCCAATTTCAGAAATACGTCACATGTATACCCCTGTAAACCCCATACAAACTAAAACCAATGATGCTAATTAGTTACAACCACTAGTGGATGTATACTCTTCGGATACAACCACTAGTGCTTGTAACTAATTAGCAATTAGCATCTCAATATCCCAAAGGGATTTTTACTATTTATTCATTTCACAAGTTGTTTACAACACTCGCGTCCTTGTTGTATTGAATATACAATCACTCGCCTTCGGCTCGTGATTGTATATTCAATACAACACGGCCGCTCGTGTTGTAAACATTACATATATATATATATATATATATATATATATATATATATATATATATATATATATATATATATATATATATTAACTGAGTTATGAATTTAAAGGGTTCGGGAGGCATGCATGCTCCCCTGGAAAATTTTAGAGTCTCTGAAATGGCATACCCTGCATTTTGAGAAGAGATTTAGTAGTTTTGGAGATTATAAGATACCATGTAAAACTGTAAAACACTTAAGACAGCACATTTTAGGTTAAATCATGAAATTTAACAAATTTAGCCTGATTTTTGGGGCGCTCAAGCTCCTGTAGCCCACCCGCTTCCTACGCCTACGGTTTCCATTTGCGTACGTCATAAAGCATTGTTACTGAAAGCCTAAATTTCTCCGAAAAACGAACTCCCATGGCATGGCAATTTTTTTTCTATGTTAGTAGTGTTTTCAAGTTGAAGTTGGTAAAGATTTTTTGTTTGTATTTGCTGTACAAGCTGTCGTAAGTTAAACTCAGTGGCTCTATGGTTAGAGCATCCGGCTGTTATTCGGAAGGTTGTGGAGCTCAGAGTTTTTCTCTGAGCTTAACTTGCGACAGCTTGTGCAGCAAATAACAACGAAAGATCTTTACCATGGCAAACTTTGAGTGTTGGTAACTCGAAGAATATACATCAGATTCTCTTGAAATTTTCGGTGAATTGCTTCAGTGAACTATTTTACGTGCGAAGTTTGTATTTTGGAGCGCTGCCATTAAATTGGCCGTGTTTGAGAAGAATGAGTTGAGGAGAACTTATGACGTCATAGACTCGACAAAAATAAAAGATCATTGTTGTTGTCAATAAAAGGGTAATTGTTGTTATTGAGGCTATGACGTCATAAGCTTCCTCGACTCATTCTTCTCAAGCGCGGCCACTTTAATGGCGGCGCTCTAAAATACAAACTTCACACGTAAAATATCACCTTTTCTTCAACGAATTTTGAATTGAAACTAGTTTGCGCGATTACTAACTACCATAACATCTTTAGGATTACGCAAAGACATTACCAACAATATTTTCATCAGCGAACCACTTTAACGAACAAAGAAGCATGGTAGAAGCATTCACTGAAAATTTCAGGAGAATGTGATGTATATTCTGCGAGTTATAAACTCTCAATGTTTGCCACGGCTAGTTCGTTTTGGGAGAAATTTGGGCTTTCTGTAACAATGCCTTATGACGTACGTAAATAATGGACAACTATGTATAATGGAGTAGTATATACGAGCATATATAGAAGAATATACATATAGAAGTATATACGAGTAACAAATTGCTGCAACATTTTGCGTTGCAAGTTGAAAAGCGTTGCACGTATTACCACCCACCTTAAACATTACCAGCATGTTGCAGCAAGTAGAACTGCTTTTCTCATTCAACCGTTGTTCTTTGAAAGAAAATTACTATAACCAAAGCGAAATGTCATGAAATTTAGCTGACGATGTGTCACGATGTTCGTCTTCTCTTCTCATTCTGATATGTTTGTTAGCTTGTGTTGAATGCGTAATTAAGATATTTGAGGAAGATCACTAGTGACTTTCATCAAATATCTTAATTACGCATGCAGGAAAAATCTATTGTAGTCTTTTGTAGCTGAGGGTGTTTCACCGGGATATCCAAATGCCATCTCGTGATCAAATGGGCCTTTATTATTGGTTAATTAACTCATGAATTATTCATGAATTTGAGAACATATATTGAAATCCGGTCTACCGGGATTTTGCGTTTATATGGATAAGCATTTGTCCCGCCTGGCTGGGATTGGACGTCTCGGTCTCCATAATATAAACGTATTAGGAAACACCTTAAACATTGCCACGCAACAATGATTTTGTTGCAAGTTGAATCAGCATGTTGCAGCAAGTAGAACTGGAGTCTACTTGTTTCAACAAATTTTTTCAACTTGCAACAGAATCATTGTTGCGTGACAATGTTTAAGGTGGGTGGTAGGTAATACGTGCAACAACGCTTTTCAACTTGCATCGAAACAAAGTTGCGTTGAAAGTCGAAGAAAAATGTTGCCCGTGTTACCTCACCTTAAGAACAATAGATTTTAGTATTAATGACCATTTGCGTACGTCAAAAGCCGCATTGTTACCAAAAAGCAAAAATTTCTCCAATAACGAACTAGCCATGGCAAACTGTGAGAGTTCATAACTCGAGAACTATATACGCGAAATTCTCTTGAAATTTTTAGTGAATGCTCCTGTCATGCTCTTCTGTTCATTAAAACAATAAAAAAATTTAATATACTTTAATTTTTAATAACTTTTATGCTTACTAGGCAGGGATCTTTTCTCATCCATCGACAGGATTGTCTAACTGTTTCCAAAATGTTTTGACCATTGATTCCTTATGTAGATCCTAATTACAAGTCATCCATTACGCCATACAGAAAACTTCTGGTCAAACTCTCGGAAGTCTTGGACCAAAATCCATACCCCCAGAAAATGTTGGAATTCTTGGAAAGAATGAAAAATACTGAACCTAAGGCTAAGACATTACATGTCTGTGTCCTCGACTCCTCCCTGGAAATACTTGAAAAGATGGAACACGCTGATTTGATTTCTTCGGACAATTTGTCGTTTCTGAAAGAAATGTTGAGGTCATTTAATAGAGAAGACCTTGTTAAAGTCATCGAGGAATTTATTAGAAAAGGTTGGTGATTGCTTCTTGTTATTTACTGTATTTACATATTTACTGATAATTTGTTACAGTTAATTGACTAATGATATTATAGGTGCTACTCCGAGTGACGAGCTATACCGGGTCACTCAGGGCCTGTTTATATGATCCTTGGTATACCGGCATGAATTTCATCCCCGATTGACCGGGATGAATTTCATCCCGGGTCAAAAAAGCGCGGGAATTTAAGGAAATGGAGCAGAAAAGCAAAGACTCACTCTAATTCTACTATGTTAGAAGTTGTTTCACTTTTATTCAGTGTTTTGTCTCTAAACCTGACCGTTTGGACGAAATCCTGACCGTAATATTCAAAATTATATACAAGCATTGCAGTTCAGTATACTTCATCCCGGTCTACCGGGATATTGCGTTTATATGGACAAACATTTGTCCCGCTTGACCGGGATGGGATGTCTCGGTCTTCATATAAGCGTAAGTTGGAAAATAACAGTAAATTATTACCGGGACATCCCGGTATTATCGTATACATATACTGGGATCATGTAAACAGGCCGTAAGTATAGAGAAAACTCTACTGGATCGCAGCTGGGATAAATGTTCGCGGATTTCAATATATGTTCAAATATATCGTTTAAAGATTGCCAACGTGGTGGATAACAATAGAGTTGTAAGACAGAACCTTTTTGTTTCGTTTAAAATTAAAACGTTTTTACGTTTGCCACACATGTGTGAATAAGACCAGCAAACATTTGATTACTATATAGTCCGAGGCTCTAACCGAAGGTTGCGAGTTCGAGTCCCAGCCGCGATCGAGTAGAGTTTTTCTCTACCTACCCAGTATGGTTCGTCACTCAGAGTATAATTATTCTTCACCTGAGTTTGTTGTCCCACAATAATTATTCCAACAACATAAGATAAAGAGTTAAAGTGCCTATGAAAAATTAAGTTCGTTTTATTTGAAAGAACACTTAAAATGACAAACATCTTTTGAAGTTTTTCGTTTTCTTGCTCCGTTCTTGAGATATTTTAGCCGCAAATACAGACTCTTCATATCACGCCCTGGGAAAATAGACGCGAGAGAAGAGTCTGCTATTCACTGTGATGAAAAATCGTCAGTCTTTTTTTGATCTTGTCATAAAATACATTTACAATGAGGGTGAACGGCGTTTGTGGTTTGTCAATATCTCATCTCGTTCAAGAGATATCCACGTTTTGGAAATATGCATTATATAGCGCTATAATATTCGCATAATATAGCGTAGAACTCATAGACGTAGAGTTTTGTTTTCGTCTAGGGGGGCTGAAGTGCTAAAAAAAAGGGACTCTTCTAGGGGGGTCCGGGGGCATGCCCCCCCCGGAAATTTTTGAAATTTAGAGTCTTTGAAATGCCATTTCCTGCATTCTGAGGGGTGATTTTTAAGAACACTGAAGGTCATGAAATGTCAGAAAAACTAGTTAAAATACAACACATTTCAACAATTTTTCGATGTTGTGTTTACTGGGTTGACTTATCACTGTATATGGGTGCTTTTGGCTGACAGGAATGAGGCTTTAGTATAAATACACAGGTGATTATAGAAAATCACGCGCGCTGATTGGTCGAGCTACTTCGGATTAACTCTCGATAATTACCTACAGCGTTTATCCAAAATGGCCACCAGCCAAAGTTATCAATGCGACAGACAAGGAAATTAACAATTTTAAAGAAAATACCCTTCCTAAAAGTACGGAAATGTGTATTTATACAAAAACAATTATTCGCCTCAGGCTCAGTGAATATCGGTGAATAATAACCTCGACTTCGGCTCGGTTATTATACACCGATATTCACCTCGCCTTCGGCGAATAATTGTTAAGTAACAGTTACTTTAGCCTAACGAGTAACCTATAATTTGTGAATGGTGATTGATGAGTCAGCTGTACGCAAAATTTCTTGGGGGGGGGGGGGGGGAGGAGGGGGGGCTCAGCCCCCCATTGGGATTTTCTCCGGGGGCTAAAGCCCCTCAGCACCCCCCCCCCCCCCCCCCATACTCTACGCCGATGTTAAAACTTTACGAAATTTACGAAGACTGGTATCTTGAACGTGTTCTTACTGCTCGTGTAAATGAATCTACATGAAAGATTTTGAAAAGCCTACAAGTGTTGGCGAAACGTATATCTTAGCAGATAATAAATTTTACCGAAATGTCTGGCCATGTCTGATTGCATAATTAATTTGATTCTTTTCAGTAGCCAATGAGAGACAACTACCAAAATCTGGCAGCATAATCGGGACGCAATTAACGGTGTTAAATAGCAGACTCTTCTCTCGCGTCCATTTTCCCAGGCCGGCGCGATATGAAGAGTCTGCATTATCAGGCTAGAGATATTTCAGTTTCTTTGATATGCAAATTAAACATTTTGATGTCATACGTGCATAATGAGTTATCGAAAAAGTTATATATATTTGCTATTATCAAATATAATCACTTGAAAATCTACATGTTTGGTGTTGTG
Source organism: Corallium rubrum (assembly GCA_964035015.1). Classification (NCBI taxonomy): domain Eukaryota; kingdom Metazoa; phylum Cnidaria; class Anthozoa; order Scleralcyonacea; family Coralliidae; genus Corallium; species Corallium rubrum. Next base: position 16,272,216 of record OZ036004.1, on the reverse strand, counting down.
GGCGAAACACACTCACATGCTTCCTTCGAATTAATTTGGTTTGATAATATAAAAGATATATAACCTTGTCCCATAACTCATTATGCACCTACGACGTCAAAATGGTTAATTTGCATATCAAACACTGAAATATCTCAAGAACGAAGCAAGGAAACGAAAAACTGAAAAACATGTTGCTCTGTTATTTTAAGTGTTCTTTCACAAAAGATAAACTTAATTTTCGTTTCACAGGCGTTTCTCGATATTGAAGAAACTAGATTTCGGTTTTGAAATATCAAATGTAAGCACCATCATTCCACGACCTGCTCTCAACTTGACCATGTAGCTCTATTTTTCCATGTTTACATACAGTTATAGAAACACGGCTTTCAGTCAATCCGCACCGCGTGCGTTTATTAAATATTATTTAATAAACTATTGTGTAATAAGAAATGCGCATGCACAACTCTGCATGCTCTCCTATGCAATAGACGGTCTTGTGTGTAGATTGAACCTAACAGGTTTGTTCCTACACCTCCTCAAATTGAGAAAAAACTGATTATGACAACACCACTGGCAAACGTTTTGCGCCTGCGCGAGCTCCCAACCAAAAAAAACAAACCGAGAAGCTATTATTATTCTGTAATTCGACGAGACTGCCAGACGTTTCTTGCAAATTGTAAGAAAACTATTGAAATTTTAAGGTTCGTGCCTACTGTATAATTGCATTAATAACATCTTAATTTAAATATTCTGAGAATTCCCCTTCGTAATTTTTATTGCCATTTTTAAAACAGAAATGAATAGTCGAGTCTTACTTAGTCTTCACTATCTGGTTGTTGTTACCACATATCTTGCAGTATTTATTCTTGCGAACTCAGGCATGCGCAAACAACGTTTGGCAACGGTGTTAATAATGACTATCTTTTATATTCCACCAGCTCCTTTTGGTTTGCGTAATTTGCCTTCTGACATGATCTCGAGAGAACCAGAAATGAACGCCGTCTTGCACTTGCTAAACTCTGGTAAGAACAAAGTCGGCGTGGTCGGTGTCCGTAGCCGCGACGTGGTTGGCATCCGTGGTATGGGAGGCATCGGCAAGACAGTTCTGGCCCAAGCCGTCGCCTGGAATATGTCATCGAGTCGAGACGTCATTTGGCTGGATATAGGCCAGACCCCAGATCACCTAGGCTTGGTGAATACTCTTGTCAAAGCCTTAGGAAGCTCCAGGTCGTTCAGCGACCTGCCCACGGCCCAAGCTTGGATACGCGACAACACCGTAAACAAAGATACTTTGGTCGTCCTTGACGACGTGTGGAGTGTCGACGATGCCTACGTGTTCGATTACTTGGAGGGAAAGTGCCAACTTTTGGTTACCACGCGCGACGCTGACGTCGTGCGTGGCCTGAAAGGATCGGAAATCCACGAGCTCGGAACGATGAAAAAGGACGAGGCTCGAAGGCTGTTGTACCAGAGTGCGCAAGTTGAGTCCACGGACCAGTTCACGTTTGGCGAAAACGTTCAACAAATTGTCGAAGGACTTTTGGAAGAATGTCGCGGCCTACCGCTGGCCCTTGCGCTCGTGGGGTCAAGTCTGGTCGAGACCCGGGACGAGCAAGATTGGCAGGACGTTCTCGACGACCTTCATAACGCCGATTTAGAATCCCTTCGTTCACTCTTCCCCAAAGACGCTTACCCTTACGATAACCTATTGGCCGCCATCGGCGTGAGCTTCCAGCGACTCGAACGACACCACCAAGAGAAATTCCTCGATTTCGCCATCTTCCCGGAGGACACCGACGTCCCGTCGGAAATTCTCGAGATGTTCTGGTCGTCGGACGTTTCCCGTGGATCTCCGTGCACTGCTCGGCAGGCGAGGGGCGTTCTGAATATCCTGGAAAGACGTTCGTTGATTCAGAAAGGTCCACCTCACAAAGGAATGAAGAGTTATCGTATTCACGACCTGCTTCTCGATTTCGCGCGCGGAAAGCTTCGACGAGGCGGTTGTCCGATTCGCCACGTCCAATCTAGTTTCCTGGACGTTTTACGAGGCCAGTGCGCTTCCGGGCAGTGGTCGAAATTCCCAAAGGACAGCGAGTACTTTTTCACCTATCTACCATACCACTTGTACTCGGCCGAGGAATTCGGAGAACTCTTGCACTTGTTCTTCGACTTCGAGTGGCTACAACGAAAGGTGAAAGTCACGAGCCTGGCGTCTCTGATATCCGATTTTCGTTTCTCGGGTTGTGCGTCACACGAGCTGAAACTTCTGAAGTCTTCCATGATGCTCTCCGCTGACGTTCTCGATAAGAAGCCTGACGCGTTGGGCGCGCAACTGCTCGGAAGGCTCGCGTCGTGCGCCGATGATAATCCGAGCGTCAACGAACTGCTCGACGACGTTCGACGAAGCTGCTCGAAGAAGCGTCTTCTGGTGCCACTGCATTCGTGTCTCACAGATCCCGACGGACCGCTGATCAAAATTTTCAACAGACATGACGACAAAGTGTTGTCTCTGGCAACGACTCGCAGCTTTTCCGGTACAATCGTCATTTCCGCTTCAACTGACTGCTCCATCAAAGTTCACGAGTTGGAAACTGGGAAGGAGCTAAAAGTACTCCTGGGCCACACGATGGCTGTCTACTGTTTGGCTTTATCACATGGTGGAACATTGCTGGCTTCGGGCTCGTACGATGCGACGGCGAGGATCTGGAACCTAGATAGTTATCGGGAACTTCGGGTGCTGGAAGGGCGTGGTGGATATGTGAATGCATTGGACTTCAGTACAGATGATCAGCGGCTCTTTACTGGCTCCAATGATGGTAAGTTTAATGGATACCACCACTGACCTATATATAACTGGACTGTGGGTCCCGTCGAAAAAGTCACTGAATAAAGATGGCGTAAATATGGGTCTTTTATCTCATGGTAGCAACCGCTGACCTTATTCTGTCCAATGTTTACTTAACTGTGGGCTCAGCCGCGCCCGCAGGCCGATCAACTCAGCCATAATTCATTTATTAGAAAAAGGTCAGCGGTTACTAGTATGGGAGAAAAGACCCATTCTTCGTGAAATAGATGGAAACTCGGGTGTCATATTGCTGCTATTGGATTTATCAGCTGCGTTCGACACGGTAGATCATACGATCTTGCTTCGTAGAATGTCTTCTAAATTTGGAATCAAAGGTGATGCATTAAACTGGTTCAAGTCCTATCTGTCTGATCGCACGCAGGCTGTATATGTTAATGGGGCTACTTCAGACAGCTATGACGTAGTTTGCGGTGTTCCCCAAGGATCGGTACTAGGACCTATATTATATCTGATATACACGTCACCGATAGGAGACATCTTAAGATCTCATGGCATGAAATTTCATCTATATGCTGATGACAGTCAAATTTACGTTTCTTTTAACTATAAGGATCAGAATGACCTCGAGCAAGTCAAATCGCGCGTGGAAGCCTGTCTAGTAGACATTATAAATTGGATGTCAGAGAATAAATTAATGCTCAATACTGGTAAGACGGAACTTCTTATTTTGAGCTCAAAATTCCGGCCTGAACCTGTATTCCCTGTGCTGACTGTGGGCTCCGACATAATTACTCCAGCACCCCATGCTCGGAATACTGGTGTTACATTAGATAAATTCCTTACAATGTCTATACATATTAATAGTATATGCAAGTCAGCATTTTACCACCTAAGGAATATTGCTCGTGCTAGAAGATTTTTGTCGTCTCATACAACTGAAACGCTTATTCATGCTTTTGTGACTGTCAAACTTGATAATGCAAATGCACTGTTGTATGGTCTTCCTAAGGATCAGATTAGAAAGTTACAGCGTGTTCTTAATTCTGCAGCACGAATGTTAACCGGAGCTCATAAGTATGATCGCATTACACCTATTTTAATGCAGTTACATTGGCTTCCAGTTGAACAACGTATTATTTATAAGATTATTTTAATGACATTTAAAGCACTCTATGGACTTGCTCCGCAATATATTGCAAATCTGATCAGTCATTATGAGCCTTCTAGAAGTCTTAGATCTTCCAAAGCTAACTTACTTAATGAACCTAGATTTAATGTAAATAGTTACGGTGGTAGAGCTTTTTATGCTAGTAGTCCTAGATTATGGAATAAACTACCTACCTCTATTAGAGCATGCACAGATCTCTTGGAATTCAAGAGTAAGCTTAAGACTCACATGTTCAAAATAGCCTATAATGTAGATTAGTGTTATTCACTATTTGGTGATTTAGATCTTGTGAGATGTAATCTTTGTAATGTTAGACTTTTATTTTTATCATCATATGTATTTTTAGACTAATCAATGTAAAGCGCTTAGATCTATATGTTATAAGCGCTATATAAGCTTTTAATATTATTATTATTATTATTATTATAAACCGCCATCTTGGATTGGTCACCCTCTGTCAGTCAATGATGAAGGGCACCCGCAGTGCGATTATATATAGGTCCGTGGATAATGTTTAAAAAAGTTGTTTGTCTACTGGCAAACTGTAGTCTTGAGAAAGACTGTTGTTGTTGTTGTTGTTGCTGTTGTTGTTGTTGTTGTTGTTGTTGTTGTTGTTGTTGTTGTTGTTGTTGTTGTTGTTGTTGTTGTTGTTGTTGTTGTTGTTGTTGTTGTTGTTGTTGTTGTTGTTGTTGTTGTTGTTGTTGTTGTTGTTGTTGTTGTTGCTGTTGTTGTTGTTGTTGTTGTTGTTGTTGTTGTTGTGGTATTGACTGACATTTCGATGGCTGTTATCATCTGCTACCATCTTCTATAGTGCGTCACGATCTTCTACCGTGTTGCCATCTTCCACCATCTGTTACGATCTTCCATCGTCTGTTAGGCTGTTGGCATTGTCTAACGTATACCCGGCCTTCTGGGATAATTTATACTATACCCATCGGTAACGATAATTTCCCTATCCAATACTTAAATGTGCAAGGTATACTTTTTAATCTTATAGGTACTTTGAAAGTCTGGCATGTTTCCACTGGCAATCTCCTTCATACCATTGATGCCCACGAAGGTCACATTCGTGGTCTCTGTTCGACAGACAACGGTGAACTTGTGGCTACTGCATCCCTGGACCACACAATCAAACTATGGAACACGGAAACATTACGCCTTCAGGGAACCCTCGTCGGTCATACCGACACCGTTTACGCTGTAACAACGACTGACGACAGCACAATCCTTGTGTCGGCTTCGGGAGACAAGACCCTAAAGGCCTGGGACCTAGAATCTTTCCAAGAACTTCGCACTTTACGTGGTCATCAAGGAGAGGTCTACAGCGTCTGTGTGACCGCGAACGGTGAACGGGTTATCTCGGGTGGTAAGGATATGGTGGTTCGATTGTGGTGTTTGGCCTCGGGTACTATGTTGTTTTGTTTCAGAGGGCATAGCCAGTCTATTCGGTTTGTCCTGGCCACCCCGGATGGCGGCAAAGCACTATCGGGCTCGCAGGATAAAACTTTCAGAGTATGGGATCTAGACACGAATGCCTTCAAGCAAAGTGAATTGCCCGGACATTCCGAGGACGTGATGGATATTGCCGTTGACCACAATGGATCGGTTTGTGTTTCGTCTTCGATGGATGGAACATTAAAGATTTGGCGCTGCCAGACAGCCGAGGAGAGGTATACTCTGAGAGGTTATACAAAGCGAGCAGTGAACGTGGCTATCTCACCCGATGGGTGTCATGCGGTGTCGCTCGCAAAGGATTGCTTGATTAAGGTAATTTTACGCCCTAGTACATTAGGCGATACATACATACATACGTATAAACTTTATTTCTGTTCGAATTATAGAGTAGCAAAAGTTAAGATTACTATATAATATCTCCAAACATTACAAACATTAAAGATTACAAGATCTATTTGTCTATAGAGCTGTATTTCACTACAGTCAGTACAATAGTATAGATCCATCCACCCACCCCTGTTCAATCCATACATACCTCCCTCCCTCCACCCCTCATCATCCATCTATCCCCCACCTTCTTTAATCCATCCCTACTCCCTCCCTCTTTTCATCCATCTCTCCCTTCCATCCCTTCTTCCTTGCTCTCCATCCTTCCCTGCCTTTATTCATCTCTCTCTCCGTCCCTCCCTCCCTCCCTCCATCCATTCTTTCCATCCCTCCATCCACCCCTCCCTCCATTAATTCATCCCCAATGGCAGTTACAGTTTGAGGGCCATCGACACCCTTCAATTTGTTTTATTTCCATTGGGGTGTTTATCAATGCCATGGGGATCTTTGGGTCTTTCACATCCATTTGTAGTTTTGTCAGCACTTGGGCACAGAATAGTAATACAACCAGAAGTCCAACTCGCGTCGGAACCTTTGAAGTTTATGTCCTCGCGCATGTCGCCTCGCGCATCTGGATTCCTCGCCATCCTACGCCATCCTACGCCATCCTACGCCGTCCTACGCCATCCTACGCCATCCTGGCAAGTTCCCCCGGCAGTTTGGTCCTTCAAAAGAAGGTTAAAACTGCCGGGGGAACTTGCCAGGATGGCGTAGGATGGCGTAGAATGGCGTCGGATGGCGTAAAATATCGCGCCTGCGCATTGAAGAAATGCGGACAAGTTTTCACTTGAGTTGGACTTCTGGTTGTATTACTATTCTGTGACATGGGATAGGGAGCGTTATGGCTTTATTACTGCTATATATGGGCTGTATAGCGTTTTCACTATCACAGGGGTCTCTTTATAGCTTGATAAATAAAATAGGGGATAGAGTAAATATTTTTTACTAGCGGCCCAAAATTTCTCTCGACGTCCCTGGGCATGGTACCACCCTTTACGACTTATATGACATGACATATAACATATATAATAATATACATGAAAAAAATTCTCAATTCTGATTGGCTGAGAGGAGTGCAATTTTCGTGTAATTCAGTGCAGAAAAATGAAATACAGTGCAAATTTTGTAATTTTTTTAATTTGCACAAAAATCATTTTTTTACTAGAAAAAAAATCTTCCTGTTAATTTTTTCCCCATGTATGTTATTTGAACAAAGCATTTTGATTAGAAAGATTCTCTTTATGATAAATTTTTTCATGTATATTATTAATAAGTAATAGCATGGTTTCGAGTGCAATTTGGAAAAAACACGCACTCGTGAGTTTTTCAAAGACCTCAAATAGCACTCGTCCTTCGGACTCGTGCAATTTTGATTTGAAAAACTCACTCGTTCATGTTTTTTTCCAAATTGCACTCGAAACCATGCTATTACCTATACAAATATAACATAAGACATGATATGGCATATAACATTTGACATATATATTTTTATGAAGTCGAATCACTGCTGTAGAGAAATGTTTTCTCTGCCTCAACCGGGAATCGAACCCAAGGTCTCTGGTTTAACCATAGAAATAATAGACCTAGAATGCGTGCTCTGTCACGTGACAGGTGTCCAAATTAAATTTTATTTTGCCCTTATAGATCCGCCATTTTGAATTTTGCAAAGGGGTGGGATAAATATACAACAATGATCGCCTCTCAAAATAAAGAATTGGAGGACGTTTCATAGGGATAAATTGGATACATGCATGACAACAAATCAGCCACATATACAGCATAAAATAAAACAATTTGCAAGACACTTGCTTTAGTATTAAACGTACTAAAAACTATAAGTTCAAAATTATATTTCGATCAATTCACCACAATTACAAAAAGCAACAAAAAGATAGGCTCATGCTAAACTTGAAACTAGAAAAACGAAAAAGAAAAGAAACTAATCAAATACGTAATGGAAACTAGGAGAAAATCTTAAGAAAAACACGGATTTAAAATGTCAATATAAATAGATGTCGAAAAGACTGATGTATAAAAAGTATGACAGGTGCATAAACATATTTTATATTTCAAAAATCACAAGCTAGAAATCCCTATTAGATTGGATAAAAAAGAACAAAACACTTACTGTCTCCTGGATTAATCCTCCACATTCAGTATAGATTACATACAGATTGGCAAGTGGGAATCATTCAAATATAATGTAAAAGAGTGAAACACTAAAACCATTCGTATTAAAAGGCCGCTATCGTCACCATTTCTATATCCAGAGTTTGATGTTCGAAATGTTTTGGCGAAGGATATTGCACTTCACATGCCTTTATCTTTAAATGCACTAATCCAGTAAATTTCCCGGCGTAAAAAGCAAAGAAATTCAGTGCTAAAATACATCCACCGTCCACTCCACACCGGTTACCAACCACGGCCGTGTAAAAAACTGTTAAAAAGTCCTAGGGCGAGTTCCTTTTGCCCTTATAAATCCGCCATTTTGTGGCGACAATTTTTTGACTGACAGGAGATAGGAGCCCGCATTCTAGGTATATTATTTCTATGGGTTTAACGTACCAGCGCTCTACCACTGAGCTATTGGGACTCCCAGCTGAGGCAGTCAAAAATATCCATATATTAAATATATTAGATATCAGTTGAGGCAGTCAGAAAACTTTTCCCTACAGCAGTGATTCGACTAGCTTCATTTGAAATTCTTCTTCTTCACATATATACGCTGCTGAAGGACAACTGAATGTTTATGATATATTTTCACTTTCAGGTGTGGAACCTGGAACTTGGTGAAATGGTCTCTGATACTGAAATGGACAACGAGCCACGACTGGTTCGATTCAACCATACTGGCGAACTGGTGCTGGTCGGATGCAAGAACAACCAAGTATCTATCTGGAACTGGCGAAACGAAGAACCACGTCCCAACTCTGTTGTTCTACCAGCCTTCACAACGATGGAAATTGCCAGTGACGCAGAAGCCTTATACACATGCAGCAGAAACAACGAAATCTGTCGCTTCGATCTCAACAACAACAATGCTTCGAAGCTATGCCAGGGCCCCAACCAAAGTTGCACCTCAATGGTCATTCTTCCCAACGGCGAGGCCATTCTATCTGGTATCCCGACTGAAAGCTCCTTCATTTACTGGGAACTCTCGTCTTGGCGAGAAATCCGCTACAAGGCCAACCACCCACGTGACGCCCTCATGACGTCCATCGATATCACCACCGACGGGAAACGAGCGCTGTCCGGAAGTAGCATGGGGACTATTTCGTTGGTTCAACTCGAATCCTCGGAGATAATACAGCTTTACGAGAACACGCGAACTGGAAAAGGCATTCGTTTCCTCGCCCTTCTCAAAAACGGCCGTCACTTTGCGTTTGTCGATGAAACAAATACTGTAGAGTTAAGAAGCCTCGACGATGAAGTCCAGAGCGTGATTTTGGGAGAGCCTGGAAGTCAGGTGACCAGCGTTTGTCCAATCGGCTTAGATCTTGTTCTGGTCGGTTGCAAGGACGGAGAACTTGTATTGTTTGATGCAACCGGATTCCGTGGAAAACACCAAGGTCACATTGGGGCCGTAACCCGATTGGCGAGCTCGCCGAGCAACGATTTCTTATATTTCCTCTCCGGTGGCGAGAATGGTTCTGTTAAGTTGTGGTATTTGACAGGCCTAAACCCGCCGACATGGATTAACATATGGTCTCTAGACAAGGTGCATGATCATCCCGTGACCGCGCTCGCCTTCATCCCTGGCTCGGAAGACGTCGTAGCGGGTTCGTATGGTAACGTCGTATTGCGACTGAATGCAGTCGGGGTGGTTCGGAGATACTTGTTCAAAAGCTACGGTATTGTGGCGCTCCGCGTTGTTGGTGTCTCACTAATGGCGGCCTGTGTTCGGGGCTTTAGCGTCGTCAAATGGGATTTGCGTGATGGCCGCGTGCTCAAGAAGGTTCACGGGGGAGCTGGGAGAGAGCAGGTAGCCCGCATCCACTTATCTGGTCACGTGGTCTCCAAAGGATCTCACCACAGTCTGTTGTACTGGGATCTAAACTCCGGGGACATAGTCCGTAGACTGTGCGGCCATACACACGACATCCGAGCGCTGGCGTTTGTCCCGGGCGGCGCTTTCCTCTTGTCAGGATCACGTGACAAAGTGCTGAAGTTGTGGAGCCTGGAAACAGGTGATCTTATCGATGAGTTTCACTTTGAACGTTATGTTTTGGCCATTGCGTGTGCTTCAAATGGCGTCGTTTGCGTTGGATTACAAGGCGGACAGGTGTGTTTCATGCGTGTAAATAACTTGATCTAGTTAGGGTTTGATCCATTGGGTCAAAACTTGTGTCCCTTAATGGCAACCTGGATATTTAAGCCAGCAAAGGATTGGGAAAGATTGCAAGTGGAGGAAAGAAAAGACGGACTTGGACACATTATTAGTATTATTATTATTATATTAAAAAAAAATTATTAAAAAAATTTTTTTATTTTTTTTATCATTATGTATTATTACTATTATAAAAAAACTCGATTATTATTACTATTATTATTATTATTATTAATATTACATTACTATTATTATTATTATTATTATTATTATTATTATTATTATTGTATTATTATTATTGCCTCTACCAGAAGGTTTTGTTTTCACCTTTCACCTTGAAGTATTTCAATAAGAAATATGGCAACTTGTAACAAACACTTTCTTAGATACTTTGAACTTTATTTGTGGGCTAAGTTAGAAATGCAAGACATAGAAAATGTAAGCTTAGAATTTTTTAAAGTCGTTCTCTGATGAAAATATTGTTGGTGATGTTTCTGTATAATCCTAAAGATGTTATGGTTGGTAATTGTGCAAAGTTTTATTTCGAAATTTCTAAAACAAAGTTGTATTTAAAGGTCCTGTTATACACGATTCAATTTTTCATGCAACTTGTTTCGCAATGACTCGTGCAGCATTGCAGTTGCAAGACAGGGGCTGTTACACTCTGCAACGCGTTTATGCAATTTTCCAATACTGTAATTTGGATTTCGATAAAAGCGGGTAGACTGGGTAGAGGCTCAATTGAGTGCCAAATCATAACAAAATATTGCGAGACAAGTTGCTGAAGGGGTGTTACACGGTGCAACACTGAAACAAATTGCTGCAATCGTTGCAGAAAGTAGAACCTGATTCTACTTTGTGCAACGATTATTGCAACTTGTCTCGCAACGATTTTGACCATTGTACAGCATGTTACACGGTGCAATGGTTCATGCAACTTCTCTCGCAACGCCGTTGCTCTCAAAAACCAGGAAACAGAGACCCTATATTTTCTCGTTATTTTATCCCATCAGTAACCGAAATGTTACTGAAAGAAGAAGGATGTGTCCTGAAATTGTTCAAAGCCGGTAAAGAATTTTGCTCTGGTGTATTCTACATAAGTCGAGAGGGAACAACGAAGAAATTTTGAAACAAACGGCTTTTTAGATCATGAAGAGAACTGAATGATGCCTTATCATATTTATGTGTTAACAACGAAAAAAGTAAGAAACCGCGAACGAGAAAAACAATTAACCCAAAAAGACTAGACTGAATTGGCAGTGTTTGTGGTCACAAAAGCAGAAGAAAGTTTAACGGTAGGAGATTCGTATTTACCAGTTTAGCTGAGTTAAAACGGAAGAAATCTTGAAAATGAAAATTAATATAAATAATATATTGTCTAGAATTGTCTTTCAACGCTAGGACGTTAACATTGTGTTTTTTCTTGGCCACTGTTTACATATATTTTTGAATGAAAATTTGTCATTTGGTTCATCTCGTTTTTGTTTTGTTTTTTAATATTGACATTGCATGTTCTTTCGGTGTGTCAATACATGATTGCAGATGAACCTTGCTAACTAATTTTCTGGATGTTTTCTGATCTGTGTGCCATTAATACAATGAACATGGCGCCGAGGGAAACAGTGTGTTTTGTGGCCCCGAGACTGCCGTTGTTGCAACAACGAGCAGTCGAGGGGCCACAAAACACACTGGTTTCCTGAGGTTACCAGTAAATAAATGTTTTGTTATATAGATCAAGTGTCAAATGACAACAAAAATGTGGAGTAAATCTTCAGACATTGTTTTTAATGAAAGAAAATTGGAGAAAGCAAACTGAACCTGACCATCTACTTCCGGTTTTGATATTTTTCCCTAGGGAAAGATAAATGTAATGTTACCCGCTGCCATGGGCTACGCGGGAAACATCGCGATTTTTGGATTGCCACTCGAGGACCGCTCGCCCAATCAGAGAGCTAGAAAAACGGACGTTGACACCTGATATATAACAATATACACTTAATGTCTGCTCCCGAGGGAAACAGTTTTGTTTTGTTTTCCCAAGAGTCTGGACATTTCCCGAGACGAAGTCGAGGGAAAATCGAGACTCGAGGGCAAACAAAACTGTTTCCCGAGGCCGGATCAGACATTAAGTGTTTTGTTCTACAGTGTGTATCAAAAAAACCTGAACCCTTAGAAAACAACCTATTGTAGTAGTTTGAAAGCCCTAAGCACTTCGCTGAACCCACAGATGCGTAAAACACACGGTCTTATACACCTGGGAAATTAAGATAACTTGAAGTGTATGCAGGGTTCAGGTTTTTTTGATACACACTGTATAGCTTGAGTTTCGCTGAATAATTTCGACGTTTATCAAGGGAAAGTACACAAAAGACAAACGCTATATAAAGACTTCAGTACCAAAACATTTCGCATGGCTCCGTAATTTCACTTCAATCAAACAAATATGAGTCTCAGAACAAAAGAACAGCAATACATTTCTCCAGTCAATCTTCACACATATGCCTTGAAGACCTATAAATATTCTTTTTTCGTACCAAACAAGCTTTTGTTTATATGCCATGAAGAGTTCAAAGTTCTAGCGGGCAACAATTGAAAACTTATTGACCGAGCAGGCAATAAGTTCTCAATTGTTGCCCGCTCGGTAGACATTGAAATTTAGCTAAGGTCATGTGACCACATGTAACATAGATAACGAAAGGAAATTAGGCAGACGATGTGCGAGTGCATTCAACTGATAAGGACGGCACCTTAGGCTTAGAGATATGTAGTGATAATGTAGATAAAGACCACACGTGTAAAGCATGTTTATAAAAAGACTAAAACCAAATAAACCTAGTTAGTTCTGGCCAAAGCTGGTCCTGTGTGTTTGTCTTGTGCGTGTAACAAATCTGGTGGCAGCGGCGGGATTGAACTGAAGAGAGACGATACAAGATGAGTAGTATTTTACCAGGAAAATTTGATGGCAGTTCTGATTTGGCAACTTGGCTGAGAGAGTTTGATGCATGTTGCGACGCCAACAGCTGGAAGACCGAAGACAAAATTCGAAGCACGGTCGCTTAGACCTGGAGAAGACCCAGCTGTATACAAGTGGGAACTCGAACAAGCGTTAGAGAAGGCAGACCCATCCCTCGAAGACGGGGCGAAGAAAGCGTTATTGACCCGCCAATTCATGAAAGGACTGCCAAACGACATGCAAATTAAGCTTCTCGAGCACGACCCTACCGCGAAATTAGACGACATGCTTTCGTTTGTGCGTCGTTACCGTGCTGTTCAAGGACATATCGCGGAGCACCAAGTAAAATACGACGCGGCGGGAACATCTGTGGATTCTGGACAAAGTGCTAAACTGTCAGAACTTATGGAGCTCGTGAAAGGCATGGCGGTAAAGCAACGCCAGTTGGAGGAGGCCCTAACCGCAACGACCGCGAACGCTACCCAATCCGAAAGTGCTCCACGCCGTCCAACCAACCGAAATGATTCTAGTGTATGCTACACCTGTGGGCAATCAGGACATTTCGCCAAAGACTGCAGACGAAGACAGCAAGGAGCACGTAAGAATCCAGTACAATGTTATTCTTGTCAGGGTTTTGGGCATGTAGCACGAAATTGTCCGAATAATTTAAACGGGCAAGGGGTGGATTCGAGAGTGGGCAGATTTTCCACCCCCCGATATTAACGAACAGTACTTTGAAAATACCCACGCATCCTTTTGTTATATGTAATATAGAAGGCGTACGAGTACAAGCCTTGGTAGATACGGGTTCAATGAAATCTTTCATTAGGAAAGACATTCAGAATGTCATTGATTTTGACTGTCTTAGAGTAAATAAGTCCGATGAACAATGCAATTCCATTACAGGAGACTCGCTCGAACTCTTCGGTAAGATAAATGTGAATGTAAATTTTTCTGGTAGTCGATACACTTATAGTAATAGTTTTCTTATTAGTAGTAATATTCAGTTTGACCGTGTTAGGTTGGGACTTTTTAGTCAGCAACCATGTAGATCTTAGAAGGGGCATGTTGGGGGGGATTAGCTCCTATGTTTTAGCGGGTCCTCACGGGAAAACACCGGTTTGTGCTAGGGTTGTTCCAAGTGCAATCCATTTATCTGGTGTTGTCGAAGCGAGTGACACTGCGGATAAGCCCGAATGCGGTTTTGAGCAAGGTGGGGATTCATATTTGTTGTTTCAATCCCGGTATAAGGCACCTACTGAGGTTTGTCTCACTGAAAATGTTGTTATTCCAGCGAGAACGGAGCTTGTCCTAGAAGGTAAGTTAGTTAAATCAACCTCAGCCGATGTAGGTATGGTAAAAGCTAATGATGCACGCGCTTATGAGCCTGGTATTCATATTTCACATATTGTGGCGCATCCTTGCGGTAAAATTGTACCAGTAAGAATAATGAATAGTTCGCACGAGCCAGTAGAACTCACCGCGGGACGAAAGATATCAGAATTTCATCAACTAGTAAAGTCTAAACTTCAAACCGCACAATACACTAAGGCAACCAACATGACGTGCGGCGCGACATCCAGTGAAATTAGCTTTAAAAGTCAAGTGCAATGAAGCAATTAGCCCACACCAATAGCAAAGACAAAATAAAACTCACGCAATTATTGAGTGAGTTCGCCGATGTTTTTGATGATAAATTAGGCACATGTAATGTTACCTCACACAAGATTAACACAGGCATGAACACACCTATTAAGCAAAGACCGCGGCGCTTGCCTTACGCCTATCGCGAAGAGTCAGAACAACAAATTCAAGACATGTTTGCAAACGGTATTATAACACCAAGCGCTAGCCCTTGGTCAAGCCCAATTGTTTTGATTAAGAAAAAGAATGGCGAATTAAGATTCTGCGTCGACTACCGCAAGCTTAACCAAATTACAGTTAACGACAGTCATCCTTTACCACTTATTTCGGACCTTTTGGATAGTGTGAAAGACGCTAAATACTTTAGTTTGCTTGATCTCCGTTTGGGTTACTGGCAGATCCCAGGCGCGCAAGAAGATCGCGCCAAAACTGCATCTGTCGCGCAAAGTGGGTTATATGAATTTACTAGAATGCCGTTTGGACTAAAAACAGCGCCAGCAACATTTCAGCGTGCAATGGAAGTCATCTTATCGGGTTTAACTTTTGAAATTTGTCTCTGTTATCTTGATGACGTAATCATATTTGGCAAAACTTTAGCCGAGCACAACGACCGTTTAAAAACAGTATTAACGCGATTTCGAGATAATAATTTGCGCGTGAAATTAGCTAAGTGCGTTTTCGCGTCTCCTCAGGTTACATATTTAGGACATCGTATTAATCAACAGGGCGTCTCGCCAGATCCTACAAAACTTGCAGCTGTTGCGGAAATTCCGCTTCCGTCAAATGTTAAAGTGGCAGTACGACCGAAAATCATTAACGATTTTTGCGGCTTAATCACTTCTTATGCTTAGAAGTTATACAAATATAAGAGTAAAAGCAACTTCAAGGTTGATTCGAGTGCGTAAACATCGATTGAATATCGTATAATTTGGCATAAAATCACTCCGCCATTGCGTTTTTGGAGTCCGCGAAATCAGTCAGCAGTACTACTTTGTGACGTCATCTACTCAACACAAGCGAACGGTTATACCTGTTTTGTTAAAAGCGTCTTCACCTTCCGAGTCGAGTTCTAGAAACTTTGACAGCGAAAGCGAAGTTTATGCGGACATTGCTGGTATGGATGGGGTCAACAATGAAGTGTTTGACAACGATCTAGATCCGCTTGTAATGACTATATGAGGAAGAAGCGCACCAGAGGAAGCGCACACGAAGGAGAATACAAGAGAACAACAAGAACAGCAGGAATTTTCAAGACGTTTTATTAAAGCGTGAAGTCCCAATGCAATCATGGTACGTAGTTATTAAAATCTTATTATTGAGAGAATCATCGGTTGTGTAGTTTCCAAAACAAGCGAATGTTTTTCTAGGTGTATTAATAAAGTGTTCGTGTTGCTCTCTCGAAGGTGTCGTTGCTGTTGTGAAATTGGAGCCGTCCCGGAAAAAATTAACAGTGCTTGGGCGATAAGGAGAATCAAACCCGCTGTATTACCAAACACCCAGGATTTAACGACGTTTATTTACTACGCATTTTATTGTTATGAGCCACGGATATATTTCGACGTCCGACGCACACCTTGGTTACATTTCTATCAACATCCATGCTAGCGCTATTAAAGAGGCGGACTTGGAGCAAGTCTACATCCATGCGTCAGTCATCCAAACTTTCCTTATTAACTCCCTCTCTGATTCTGTTGTCGTATTTACATGTAACATCTAGAATATAATTGATAAAATCTAAATAAGTCATTGTCACCATACTGTATATATGCATTTACATGTAGCTGAAGCTGAACCATATCATAGTATTTTGCTATTACCAATAGTTGTATTTTATTATAATATAATATAATATAATATGTAACATTTTTATCTGTTTATACTGTCTACTAACTGCTCGGCTCTGAATAGTACTGCCGTCTTTCTACTTAAACTATTATTTGTTTTGAATAACTGGACCTTCTTCAGGCATTTGTTTTCTCTTTCAATTTCCAGTAGACTACCCTAAAATTAAAATATACTGGACCACTGGTTGAGTAGTTGTCAAAACAAACTACATACATTATATTATACAGTTTATACTGCCATTTTACAGCGGCGGCACGTAGAAGTACATTTTCCCGTGAAACGGCAATGTACGGGTTTCTTCATTTCGCGTAACTGTTTATTACATGTTATGGTGTTCAGGAAAAATTGAAGTTACATAATCAACTTACCTCTTGAAAGATAGGGCTTCATATCTAGTGCATGGTATTTCAGGTGCACCGTGCACGTTCAGCGCTGCTAACCTTTAAGCTAAGCTTAAGGCCTATAAAATTTTCAAGGTCCACGCATTATTTTTGTTGTTAGCTACGTGTGTGATCAAATTTGATCCCATACCGATAATGAAACACGAGTAATAACAAATTTGTGTAGTTAATACTCTTCGTTGGCTTCTCTTCGACGACGGTCTTTTGGTTTCCATATTGACGGGTTCAGGTCATCTTTTAGGCAACGAAGGCTCGCACCTTTGGCGCCTTACGTGATGCCTTTCAAAACAGTGATCAGCAAAATGCGCAGAGCAAATAACAAAGCGCCCCGTTTGTTAAAATTAACGCGATATGTTTTAACCGAAAATAAACCCAAACAAGACGCTTTTTAGTTTTGGGGTTCTGGTGAAGCGAAATGCCAGCATTAACGATCAGCGCAGTTACTAACACCCTTGAGCAACACAAGGAGATGGTGGCATAATTTTGTATTGCTTTTAAAGAGACTTTATTACATGTAAAAACGTAGAAGTCGGGAAGACGCGTTTAAACTATGTACGTGTATAGTAGGATATATGAATCTTCTTGTAGAGTGTTGAGTAGATGACGTCACAACGAGCTACCGCTATTAATAAATTGCAGGCTCCAAAAAATTTCGAAATCAAGCCAAGTGCTCGTAAAAGATGCCTGAATTCTGATAGAAAACACTTTCTAAAATCGTTTTTAAATACATGGTAAGTCATATTAGGACCATAAGAACTATTTTGGCTAAAAAAAACGCAAAGTGAAAATTCGATCGTACTGCCACTTTGAAGAAGTTCGTACATTTCTAGGCTTGACTGGGTATTATCGGCGCTTCATACCAAATTACGCTACTGTTGCTCAACCTTTAACGAAACTCACTTCAAAGGAGTATTGCAATAATTTCGTTTGGACTGATGACTGTACTGCGGCCTTTGAACAACTCAAACAATTACTTTGCTCTGCACCAATACTATGTTACCCTGATTTTACTCGCGAATTTATATTACAAACAGACGCTTCTGACGTCGGGCTAGGAACTGTTCTTTCTCAAATTGACGATCGCGGTAACGAGCATGTGGTCGCGTACGCATCCAAAACGCTATCTCCACGCGAGACTAATTATTCAACGACTAAAAAAGAGGCATTTGCTATTCAATTTGGCACACAACATTTCCGTGTTTACTTGTTAGGACGAAAATTTACAATTATCACTGATCATAGTGCGTTGTCATGGCTTCATTCTATGGAGCCAAAAGGGCGCATTGCGCGCTGGCTTATGGATCTACAGGAGTTTGATTTCGAAGTACAACATAGAGCAGGTCGCGTGCACAATAACGCCGACGCACTTTCGCGGCTTCGACCTACACCAGAGCTTATCACAAAACTCCAACAGGATGCCATTAAAACATGTGCGGTAACACTTAATCCGTCTATCAACATTCGCGAAG
Organism: Corallium rubrum; assembly: GCA_964035015.1. Classification (NCBI taxonomy): domain Eukaryota; kingdom Metazoa; phylum Cnidaria; class Anthozoa; order Scleralcyonacea; family Coralliidae; genus Corallium; species Corallium rubrum. Next base: position 16,253,779 of record OZ036004.1, on the reverse strand, counting down.
GGCAAGAGCAAGATGCCAGTATCGCAAAACTGCGTAACCTAAAACTGCAAAACAAGCCTAAACCAAGAGCGCGAAATTGCCAGGACCCATATTTTCGCCAAATGTTGCGTCCTTACGACAAATTGTTTATCCGTGATGGGATTTTAGCCCGTGCTGTTGGTCAACGCAAGTCATACCCCAATTATGTTATCGTCCTGCCAAAATCACTGATTACTACATGTGTCAAAGCCATGCATGACAGTCCTTTTGCAGGGCATATGGGTGTAGCTCGAACGGAAGAACGCATTAGGCAACGTTTTTATTGGCCTGGAATTCGCACCTCAGTCGAAACATTCATTCACGATTATCGCGCATGTGCGCAAAAAAAAATTGCCACGCGCCATAATAAAGCGCCAACACAGCACATCGAAGTAGGCGAACCGTTCACATTCTGGGCAATGGACTATATGGGCCCCCTGCCCGAAACTAGCCGTGGCAATCGCCACATCTTGGTTATGATGGATCATTTTAGTAAATGGTGCGAGGCATTTCCCACCAAAGATCAAAAGGCGAGCACAGTCGCAGATATCCTAGTACATAAAGTAATTAGTCGTTTTGGCCCACCGGTAGTATTACACTCTGACCAAGGTGCTAATTACTCGGGCTACCTGTGGTAGCCGAGTCTTGGTTTCGGCTCTGTTATTATTTTTTGTGTCGACAAATTGCAATTATTGCATCATCCCAATAGGCTTTGCGAAACCATGTAGGAGCGTGTAGGAGTCATGCATTTTTTCTCTCCCGACGGCCTTTGGTTGTGTTGTTCGAAGTGAATTTGTGTTTTAATGATAAACACGCTCACAATGCTTACAATAGATCATAGTAGACCTGGGTTGGTCGGCGATCTCGATAACCGTACGCTGAAAATGTGTAGTACTCGATCAAACTTTATACGAAAATTCTCGATCAATGTGTTCTCGATCAATTTACATGATCTTACATGTGTTAATATTAATTAAATTGTCCTGAAAATGTTGCTCAAGTGCTGTAAATCAAAGAACAAAGAAAGTAGATAAAGCCAACTTGGAAGTGAAAGGTAAACATGCTGTGTTTTACATCTTCATCGAGGTTGACATTTAACTGAACTGACTTGTCTGTGAATGCTGTATGTGGTTTCCTTTATTTTTGCTTGTATTGTTTATTATTGTAATTAAACACTTTATACATTACTTTCATCAAGTGTGTATTATTGTTTGGGTACACCATTATGGCCACCATTTCAATGTTTTGGTACACACACGAGTATGGCCACCATTTCAATGTTTTGGCACACCAGTATGGCCACCATTTCAATGTTTTGGCACACCAGTATGGCCACCATTTCAATGTTTTGGCACACCAGTATGGCCACCATTTCAATGTTTTGGCACACCAGTATGGCCACCATTTCAATGTTTTGGCACACCAGTATGGCCACCATTTCAATGTTTTTCTACACTAGTATGGCCACCATTTCAATGTTTTGCTACACTAGTATGGCCATCATTTCAATGTTTTGGTACACTAGTATGGCCACCATTTCATTGTTTTGCTACGCCAGTATGGCCACCATTTCATTGTTTTGGTACACCAGTATGGCCACCATTTCATTGTTTTGGTACACCAGTATGGCCACCATTTCATTGTTTTGCTACACCAGTATGGCCACCATTTCATGGTTTTGCTACACCAGTATGGCCACCATTTCATTGTTATGGCACACCAGTATGGCCACCATTTCATGGTTTTGCTACACCAGTATGGCTAGGTTTCACCTTGGTTTCTGTGTTTTTATTGTTCACAGTTCGTATTAATCTTCTTTGTTAATATGTTGTATATATTTTAAGTAGCCCGAGTTTACGCCTAGCGGGCGTCTTGTTTTGAAAGTAACCTCATGCATGAATTATGCGACCTTTTGGGTATTTCTAAAACACGGACAAGTACGTATCATCCGCAATGCGACGGGCAAGTAGAGCGCCAAAACAGAACACTGCAAGATGCTCTCAACTTTTGTTTCAAATCATGCCGATGATTGGGATCAATGGCTCGATCCTGTCGTTTTCGCATACAATACAAGTAGGCACGATTCTACCGGTTACTCCCCGTACGACATGATTTTCTGAAGGACACCTCGCATGCCTCTTGAGCTTGAGATTGGTATGCCATTATCCAACCCAGCACAAAACACGGAATACATTCATGCTACACGACGCACACTACATGACATACACGATATCGCACGCTCTAACTTAGCTACCAATAGGGAACGCCAGGATAAACGCAATGCTGCGCAGCGCAATAATTGGCAACCGTTTTTATCGGGACAAGCAGTGTGGTTAAAACAGCCTAAGAAATGGAAATTTGGTCCCAAGTGGGTCGGCCCCTACACGGTTTTGGAGAGGTTAGGTGTAAATTATAGGATTAAGCGCCAAGATGGGAAGGTAAGTATAGTTCACCATGACAACCTTAAGTTCAGCCGTATACCGAGTGGAAACGGACAAATTGTCCCCCCAACTCCCGAATCCGGCGATTTTGAAGTAGTTGAAACTTTATTTGAGGCACAGAATGTGGGTTGCGATGGAACGCGTGGCACAAACAATGTCCCCAGGGTTAGGCCAGCTCGTTTGCGGCAAAATGTTCAGCCGCCCAAGCGTTATGGTGTTGACTAAGAGTTTTCTCTAATCGCAGTCATTATATATAAACAGTAGATTTAATGTAAACGATTGTTGTAAACCGTATGGTACGATAGCTTGTTTTCGGGGACGAAAACTAAAAGGAAGAGGATAATGTAACATAGATAACGAAAGGAAATTAGGCAGACGATGTGCGAGCGCATTCAACTGATAAGGACGGCACCTTAGGCTTAGAGATATATAGTGATAATGTAGATAAAGACCACACGTGTAAAGCATGTTTATAAAAAGACTAAAACCAAATAAAACTAGTTAGTTCTGGCCAAAGCTGGTCCTGTGTGTTTGTCTTGTGCGTGTAACACACAAACCAACCAATGACAGTCATCGTTGCATCCTGTGAAACTCTGGCTATATAACAATGCAGGATATCCCGAGCTAGAGGAACCAATCAGATTGCTTGAAAAGCACTATTCGCCTGCGAGGTATATGCTAAAGTAATATATTACCGTAAATGTTGAAATAAAGTTTACCTACTACTTCTGCGATGTATTCCTGTCTTTTCTGTGTAGTTTAGGCGAGGCTAGGACCTGTTTAAGTCATTCATAGCAAGTTGCATTTTACCGAATCACCGCCGTCCTTTACGCTATAGAAAACAGTTAGAAATTTCCAGTAATTATAAACACCCTCTAATGCCACTATTTATTAAGGTCCCAGTTACACTATATTGGATTGCTTTCCGTAATAGATTGCTCAGTCCAATCGAATAAAGACCTTTAGGTCCGCGTTTACCACAAGCGGCAAACTCCAGTTTGCGGTTTGGTGTTAGGAGTTGGGACAACATTTTGTACATTTAGATTGAAACCTTTGTTATCAGAGGTCAACTAAACCTTTTGAAGTTATATTTTCTTTTGAAAGGGTTATTATCTAACATAGCAAAAGTAAAATACGAAAAGAAAAACATGAATTTCGAGGTAAAAAGAATTTATCAGCGAAGTCTTGACCGCGTTTCTAGGAGAATGGGTACTCGATTGTCTTTGACGTCATACTGGTAAAACCCACCAATCCCAAAGTACTAGTACGGTACCAGTCTCTATTTCGACGTGGTCGACGTTTACACGAGTTCAGCAAAAGGAGCACAATGTCAAACTTAGACAGTTCATATAAAGTGGAACCAAGTGACTGGTTTCAATCCTTTCTTCAGATTTAGATTGAACTTTCCCGACTTTAACGGAAAATAGAACAAGACGCCTGGGTCAGGCGGTTACTCGGGCTACTGGCAAAGTGCGGAGGTCTCTATACCGCGCGAGCAAATGTAAGAGTGGGCCGAGGAAGATCACATCGAAGACTGAATGTGGTGCATACTTCACATTGGTGAACATATTTATGATCAAGACAGTTGTCAGCAACATCTGATCGCTATTAAACTACAAAGTCAGCCAGTCTGTTTCGAAATCTACCAACAATGTGCAAGAACACCTTGATCAAAAGGCAAAGCTGTTCAACTTTAACTCCAAAAGCAAAAGGAGCAAAGAACTTACAACATGCCTCACGGCCTCACTCCATCACACGGCTAACAACTCACTGGAAGAATGAAGAGTAGCGGGAGTAAAAGCGCAAAAATACAAAATCGGGACACCCAAAAAAAAACCCGAGCCGAAACCTAGACTCGGCCTACCACAGTAGCCCGAGTAATAAGCTCGAAAGGTATAGTTGCCCTTTAATTAATCTAAAGCTAATAAATAGCTACGTTCTTGCTACACAAGGAGAAACGAATAGATTTTCTATTTTAATTAGAACAGTTATATGTTGAATAATAATAATAATAATAATAATAATAATAATAAAAATAATAATAATAATAATGATAATAATAATAATAATAAAAGAACACCAGAAATTGAGAAGTTTGTTGAATTTTGGGGAGGTATTTGGGAAGAGAGGAGAAGTACAGTAGTGCAGCCGTGGATGACGGAGATCGAAGAAAAACTAAAGAACAAAATATGCTCAGTAGAAGATTTCAATATCGAAGAAAATAAATTGGCTGGAGTACTAAAGAAACGAAAGAATTGGACAGCCCCTGGAGCGGATGGGATCCAGAATTACTGGTGGAAAAGATTTAAGAGTGTGTGGACCCCACTTGTAAAGACAATGCAAACATGGATTATAGAAACCAATACCATACCGGAATGGATTGCAGTGGGACGAGGCGTGATGATACCGAAGGCAGAAGACCTTAGTATTGTGAAAGATTACCGACCGATCACGTGCTTGAACACAGTATATAAAATCTACACTGGAATGATTGCAAAATATTTGAAAAGCCATGCAGAACGAAACGAAATGTGGGATCAAAATCAAATGGGAACGAGAGAAGGTGTATTGGGAACAGTTGATCAGTTACTAGTTGACAATTGTATCATGGATGAAGTGCGCGAACAACACCGGAATCTAGCCGTGGCGTATTATGATTATCAGAAAGCATACGACATGGTACGGCATGACTGGATCTTAAAAGTTTATGGGTGGATGGGAGTGCCAGAAAATGTATGTAGGCTGGTCGAAAACCTGATGAAAAAGTGGATGATTAAGCTGGAAATTAGGGTGGATGGGGAGAAAAGAATGAGTAGATGGATAAATATACGAACAGGGTTTCTACAAGGAGATAGCTACTCGCCAGTGGGTTTTTGTTTAAGTGAGGTACCAGTGATGATGATGTTAAGAGAAACAAAAGGATACAGAATGGGACCATCTGGCAACAGAGAAGTAGTGAGAACGCACAGTCTGTTCGTGGACGACCTGAAAGTATATCAGGAAAACCACGAGAGGCTGGCTATTGCAAATGAGATTATCGTACAAGCGAGTCATGATACAGGGGCATGTTATGGTGTCAAGAAATGCGCTGAGATAGTGTTTGAAAGAGGCAAGATGGTGAAAAGCGAGGGACTAGATATCCTTGAAGAAAGAATGAAGGCTCTAGACCCTGAAACTAGCGAAACCTACAAGTTTCTCGGATGCGAACAAGGAAAGAAAATAGATAAAGAGAAAGTGCTAGAAAGAGTGTCATTGGAGGTGCAGGAAAGAATGGAAAGTCTGGTACAGATGGAGCTATATGATAAGAATCTAGTTAAAGCTATAAACTGTAGAGTAGTACCAGTAGCGGGGTATGTATTGAATGTATGCCGATTTAGTAAAAACGATTTAGCAGAACTAGATATGATTGTCAAACGGGTGTTGAGGAAAAATGTGATGCACGGACGACAGGCAAGTAATGAGAGACTATATTTACCACGAAATAAAGGAGGAAGAGGACTGAAAAGTATGCGAGATGTCTATAATGAGACCAAAGTTAGAATAGCTTGCTATATGACATATTCGCAAAGTGAATGGATCAAAGTGGCTTGGAGGCGGGAATGCAAAAAGAAATATTGTTCTATTAAGAGAGAAGCAGAGGAAGCGATGCTAGACATAGGGGAGAGCATCAAGTTCGGTGAAGAGGCGGTGTGGCTAAATGGCGAAAGGATGTGTGGGGAGTGGAAAGAGATATGGGGTAAACTGAAAGCCATGTTACAAACCAAGACCGAGGTGATGCGTATAGAACAATATACAAAAAAAATCTTACAAAGTGAAGTGTATAGAGGGATCGAGGAGAAGGGCCATGGATGGCTTGAGTGTAATATGGACTCAAGAAAGACAGCAGCAGTAATCCTTATGCAAGAACAGATGGTGGAGACACGGACATGGGAAGCCCTTAGAGGAATGGAGGTGGAATCGGAAATGTGCCGCCTATGCGGCATACAGAGAGAAACAGTACACCATCTGTTATCAGGATGTAAAGTAGTAGCTGGAAACGAATATGTACGAAGACATAACAACGCATTAATGGTGTTGGCTGTAGCATGGGCAAAGCAAGAAGGGTTGATAAATAAGAATGCGGTATGGTACAAAATACAATGGAAAAAAGGAAATGTGTTGGAGGGAAGTGGAATGAAGCTCTGTTGGGACTTGGAATATTGTATGAGAAAAACAACTACTGCAAGAAGACCAGATCTAACGTTGGAAGACAACAACAAGAAACTAATATGGTTCGTAGACATGGCATGCCCAGCAGAGATAAACATTGTACATAAACACCAAGAAAAGCTACAGAAATACCAACAACTAGCTTTCGAAACTCGTAAAAAACGACGAGAATACAAAGTCCAAATCGTTCCAGTTGTAATTGGAAGTTTAGGTGGAGGTATGGTAAAGGCGAGGAGACAAATTGGAAAGGTAATACGAAACGAAAAAGAAGTTGAATGGATTGGTAACCAAATGCAGAAGACGGTGCTGATCGAAAGTGAATCGACACTACGCAAAATAATATCTGGGATCGTACAAGCAGAGTGACATATAAGTGTGGACATTGTTAGCGAGACTGGCAAAATTATTGGCAGTACTTGTACCTTTCTCACAATTATTGTGAGTCAAAGGCCATGGGCCGTAAAGGTTATCAATTTTCATAATAATAATAATAATAATGGGCATGGGGTAGGACCGGCATGGGCTGCAGCCTACTACGGGAACTTGGACGCTCCCGCCCTCCAGAGTCTAGGGTAGTACCTTTGGCAAGTATTAGCAACCCCAAAGCCACCCCTGTCAGGGTTACGACATCTGGTAGGTTGAACCAGACAACTCAGTTCAACTCGTAATCTCACGGTGGAGTCACGTGCCAATGAGATGAATGGCTGACACGTAAGGCAGTCGTACACGTACACCCGCAGGAGTGGCACCCCTGCGAGGTAACAGTGCCTTATCCGAAGTGCCGGGCAACCTCGGATGGACTTGTATAACCCGTGCGATGCTCGTGGGAACAATATGGAAAATACTGATCATGATTATCGGAACCATAACATACAACAACCAGGTACTTCAGGTCACAATACAGAAGCAGTTACGGCTGAGGACATAGAAGAAGTACCAGTGAGTATCAACGTACAGAATCGAAATATCGAGTCTGTTTGGACATTTCACGAGAAGGTGAAATTAGTGAAGATAGATATTGAGGAGCGAGAACATGGGAGAGGCTTCATGGTACGAGTGAGAGATAGATGGAGGCAGGAATCCAGTACAAAAGTGGAAACAACAACACAGAACTTGCGCGACAACGCCAATCGTTTCAAGAAAGAGGGCACGGTGATGGCTGAGATTGAAAGATGGGAAAGGTCACGAAATGATGGAAGGAACGAGAATAGTGAAGAAAGACATGAACCAACTGAGAACACAGAGAACCCGTTAACTTGGACAACAGAGATGAAAGTGAGGCTGGTAGAGATTGACATGGAGGAGAGGCAGAATGGAAAGGGTTTTATGCGCAGGGTTAAGAATAGGTGGAACGCTGAATTCAACGAATACCGTAATGCAAATGAGCAGAAACTACGGGACAATGCAACTAGATTCAAACAGGAAAAAGAGATTGCTAATCTAGTACTTGTCAGAAAGAGACAAGAAAGTGAAATTGATATTAGGAGAATACAATCAGGAGAAGAGGAAGTAGCTGCAGACAACGGAGGGGTAGAAATTGAGCCGATGGTGGGAGACAATGCACAGGACGAGACTGAAAGTGGAAATACAGAGGAAGTGATAACAATCCTGGAAAGCGATATTGAACTTGAAAGATTGTTCAGGATGGAGCTGCAACAACTAGTTCCAACAACGATGGAGACCATTGAAACCAGAGAGAAGCTACCGAAGTTGAGATTGACGTCAGCAATAGAAAAGAGTGCAAATAATATTTTGAGTGTAGAACTGAAAGAAGCGAACGACATCATGAAGATCACAGACACAGTATATGCTATGGGTAAGGCAGTTGCGAAGATGACTGGAGTTAAGAAGAAAGAAGCTGGTCGAGTGGTGCCTGGTGGGAATAGGAGTGAGAGAAAGCTAAGGCATCAGATAAAGCAGTTAAGGCAATTAATTGCACGAACAGCGAATGAGTTGCATCGAAGGAAGATGAGACGTAAACCAACAAAGAGAGAAAGAAGATTGTTGAAAGAGATTGGGACAAGGATAGAAGGAGGGAGAATCAGAAGTGACAACTTGAGAGCGGCGAAGGAGGGATGGTTGGATGAATTGAGAAATAAGAAAGTTAAACTCGACAAAATGTCTACGAGAGCGAAGAGGATAAAGAATATTGCCATGTTTGCAGCAGACGAAGGAGGATTCTACAGGAAGGGCAAGGGGACAAAAATATTTCATGGAGAAGTTCCTCCAATGGAGAAGTTTGTTGAGTTTTGGGGAGGAATCTGGGAAGACGAGAAGAAGACTCCGGAGCAGCCATGGATGAAAGTGGTGGAACAGAAGCTGAAGGAAAAAGTGCAAGACGTAAAAGAGTTTGTAGTAACAAGAGAAGACCTGGCGAAGGTGGTGAAGAGAAGAAAGAATTGGTCAGCACCAGGTATGGACGGTATCCAAAATTTTTGGTGGAAAAGATTTAAAGAAGCATGGGATGCGCTCCGTAGAGCGATGGTTAGATGGAAACAAGAAGTCGACAGAATACCAAGATGGCTTACATTTGGTAGATCTGTATTGTCGCCAAAAACGGAAGATCTGAGTCCTGCAGGAGATTATCGTCCAATCACATGCTTAAACACGTCCTACAAGATTTACACTGGAATGATGGGAAGGTACATGAAGGAGCATGCGGAGAGTAATAACATCTGGGATGAAGGCCAGCTTGGAGCGATGGAAGGAGTACTGGGAACTGTAGACAAGCTGCTGATTGACAAGTGTATAACGGATGAAGTGAGAGAACATCGTCGTAATCTTGCAGTAGCTTTCTATGATTATACGAAGGCATACGACAAAGTACACCATGACTGGATGCTGAGAGTATACCGGTGGATGAGGATCCCTGAAGATGTCATAAAGGTGATAGAGAGGCTAATGCAGAATTGGAAGACGAAACTGGAGGTGAATATAGATGGAAGGAAGATGACGAGCAGGTGGATACAAATATCATGTGGATTTCTACAAGGTGACAGCTACTCGCCAGTAGGGTTCTGTCTATCAGAAGTGCCAATTGGTATGCTTCTCAGTGAGACAAGAGGATATAGAATGGGACCGCCTGGGCATCGTACAGTAAAGCGAACGCACAGCTTATTTGTTGACGATCTGAAAATGTACCAGGAAAGCCACGAGCTATTGAGTGCCGTGAATAAGATGATCGTTAAAGCTAGCGACGACACAGGTGCATGTTACGGAGTTAAAAAATGTGCAGAGATTGTATTCGACCACGGTAAGATGGTGAAAGGTGATGGCATGGAAGTACTGCAAGAAAGGATGAAAACGCTCGACCCGGAAAAAAACGAGCACTACAAATTCCTAGGCATAGAGCAGGCTGAAAAAAACAAGAAAGAGAAAGTTTTGGAAAGAGTTGTACCGGAGATGGAGAAACGGGTGAAAATGTTAACTGAACTAGAACTGTATGACAGGAACATGATAAGAGCAATTAACTGCAGAGTGATACCAGTAGCAGGATACCCCATGAATGTTTGTAAATTCTCCAAAGCAGATTTAAGGGAACTAGATATGACCTTGAAGAAGGAACTGAGGTTGAAGAACATGCTTGGTAGGCAATCCAGTGACGAGAGGCTATACATGAAAAGGCAGGTGGGAGGACGAGGATTAAAGAGCCTGAGAGAAGTATATCAGGAAACAAAAGTCAGAATTGCGATTTACATGTCAATGTCAGAGAGTAGATGGATTGCAGTAGTATGGAAGAGAGAGTACGATGATGAGTATTGCTCAGTGAAACGTGAAGCAGAACAGACGTTAGCGGAGTGTGGATTGGAGGTAACCTTTAATGAAAAAGGAGTTACGATGAACGGAGAGAGTATGATTGGCCCCTGGAAAACTGGTTGGAGGAAGCTGAAGGAAGGACTGAAGAAAGGAATGGAAAACAACAAAAAGTCTGAATATATGAAGAAGGAAATGCAAAGCAAGGTCTATAAGGACCAGGAATTGGAATGTAGTGAATGGCTTAAATGTAATCTCGACCCTAAGAAGACTGCAGCGATAGTAAATATGCAAGAACAGATGATCGAGACAAGAAAATGGAAGGGGATGAGAGAACTAAACGTTGAATCGGTACTGTGTAGGTTATGTGGACAGTACGATGAGACTGTCCAACATCTCTTGGCAGGATGCACAGTATTAGCAGGGACAGAGTATGTGAGAAGGCATAACAGTGCATTGATGGTGCTAGCGGTGCAATGGGGTAAGCAACATGGGATTATAGAGGAAGGAACACTGTGATACCAACAGCGTTGGGTGAAAGGGCATGTTGTAGAGAATGACAAGTTTAAGATGGTGTGGGATTTTGAATATAAACTGAGGAAATATAATAAATCTAGGAGACCAGACCTCACACTGGAGGACAGGGATGGGAAACATATTTGGCTGGTGGACATGGCATGTCCTCAGGAACAAAACATCGAAGCAAAACATCGGGAAAAGTTGAACAAGTACCAGAAGTTAGCGTTTGAAACAAGAGAGAAGCGACTGGGATTCCATGTAGAGATAATACCACTGGTAATAGGATGTCTTGGAGGTGGTATCAAGAAACTACAGCAACAAATCAAGAAGCTGATACCACATGAGAAGGATGCCAGATGGGTCGTGAGAACCATGCAGAAGACAGTGCTCATGGAAAGTGAGACACTACTGCGCAAAGTGCCGAGTAAAGTAGTACAAGAAGATTGATATTTTTGAAGAAACTGTAGTGTTGAATCATATAATCCTAACAAATGTTGGTAGGAGAAGCCAAAGCGCTACTGGCCGTCACTGAGAAAAAAAACGGCTATTCAAAAACATAATAATAATAATAATAATAATAATAATAATAATAATAATAATAATAATAATAATAATAATAATAATAATAATAATAATAATAATAATAATAATAATAATAATGGTTTTAATCTGGCTTATCCATTTACATGGCTCTTCATCCAGCATTACTACATTACAATATAAGTACAATAACTAACATTTAAATCTAATTAATTAACTAATTAAAAATCTAGTTTAGTAATTTACAGATCATTGTCTAATTCTACTAATACTCAAAGTTTGAAAATGTTTTTTTAAAGAAATCTTATAATCCTTAAAATCCATATTTTTAAAACTAATAGGAATATTATTAAAAACTCTAGTAGCAGAATGCTGAAAAGTGTTCTCAATTTGAGAAAAATCGAGTGTTAAGTTTCCACTACTGTTGCTACGAAGAACTCTGGCTGGTTGTTTGATTCGAAGTGCTAGATAGCTTGGCCAGTTTTTATTATACAAGGCTTGATAAGTCAGCTTTGCAATATTGTAATCAATTCTTTCTTTTATTGGCAACCACCCCAGGGTTACCACTTCATCAATTTTTGCGAATTTTCCATAAACAAAACCTTCCGCGGCATTTTGAACTTTTTGTAACCGTTTCTGCAGATAGATTGGGAGGGAATCGTAGAGACAGTTACAATAATCAAGCTTAGATAGGATCAGCATTTCAGCTAATTGTTTTCGCAGTGGAAATGGTGTAAATCTTTTCAAATAGCGAAGGCAGGCCAGCGTAGAATAGCATGTTCTTATTAGTTCTTTCAGGTGAGTATTCCATTGTAGATGTTCACTAAACTCCATGCCCAGGACTTTCCAAGATGTTTTTCGTTCAATAAGTTCACCATTGATTTTGATTTCCACTAAATCTGATGTATCCAACTGGTAGTTGTAGCCATTTGGGTTGTAGAAAAGAGCACCAATTTTGTTTTGAAAGGGTTAAGCAAGAGATTCGAGTCCCTCGACCAATCACTCACTTGTTCCAACTCTCTTTCAAATTCCGCGATGCAATGGTTCAAATCCTTGACTTTGCAGTGCTTGTATAATGTAGTATCATCGGCATACTGTAAGTAATTAGTGTTTGAATCCCCATCATGAAGATCGGTCATATAGAGATTAAACAAGACGGGACCGAGAATTGATCCCTGAGGGACTCCAAATGACACCAGAAGGATTTCAGATTTTCTATCATCGATCTGAACAAATTGTTGTCGATCTGTTAAATAATTGTGTGTCCAATGGAGAAAACTTTTGGAGAAGCCGAGTTTAGAAAGTTTTTTTAAAATTACCAAAAAGTCAACAGTATCAAATGCTTTGGAATAGTCAGTAAAAACGGCGAGTGTAATTTCTCCCTTCTTCATTGCCTTGGTAATGTCATCTCTTAGTTTAAGTAAGGTTGCAGCAGTGGAGTGGCCCTTTCGAAAACCTGACATGGTCTCTTTATATAGTACTTTCTGCTCGATGTAATGAGTAAGTTGTAGTAAAATCAAACGCTCGTAGACTTTTGATAGGATTGGTAATACAGATATGGGTCTGAAATCAGTGTTAGTTAAAGGATGTTGGATTTTTGGAATCGGACTAATGCGATCTATTTTCCAGGCTGAAGGAAATATACGTCTTCTTATACACTCGTTGATAATATGGGTCAGCGGAGAGACAATATACTGCGATGCCATTTTCAGGTACTTCACTGGTAGGTGATCGTGGCCAGTGGAGCAGTCAGATCGTATATTATTAAGCTGCTTCTTTACCTGTTCCAATGTTACAGTTTGTAATTCTAGAGAATCCGCGTCTTCGATTTGTGGCAATGAATTTATGAATGCCAATGTGTCTGAGTTGTTGACTGGTTCTGTGCCAAGATTGCGCTGTGAGGTGGTTATAAAAAATTCGTTTAATTCCGCTGGGTCAGCTTTTATACGCTTTTGGTTTGGTTTGAGAATCCGGTGAATAGTTGTCCATACTTCTTTGGGTCGTTTTGAGGATAATGCCTTTTCATAGAAATTCTTTTTAGCTGTTTTTATAGCAGATTTAATCTTATTACGCACCAGGCGGTATAAGGACCAAACCGATTCAGATTGTGTATGGTGTGCCTTGAACCGTAGATCGTCCCTTTGCTTTTGTAAATTTTGAATCGACAGATCGTGAAGCCATGGAGCAGGAGGTCGGGTTATCTTGCAACGAACTAATGGAGCGTGTTGATCAATACAGCCACGTAATAGTTCATTAAATAAACCGAGTTTTTCCTCAGGATCATCGACTGCATACACTACAGAAAATGGAAGTTCACTGATATCTTTCAAAAAGGATTTCGAATCAAATGTCTTTTCCAAACGTGTGTACTTATACCGCGGCTCGAATCTTTGTACTCTCGCATTAATAATGACATATGGCATATCATGGTCACTCAATTCTGGTGTAGGTAAAACATCTGATGCAACAATATTCAGCGGAACATTTGTCATAATTTGATCTATTAAATATTTCCCTTTTCGAGTAGGGGTGTTAATATGTTGCGTCAGTTTGAACGAATCAAGGACATCTCGATACTTACGTAAGGTATTGGTAGCATTGTTAAAATCAATGTTAATATCTCCAGCAACCAAGACAATTCCATCCCATTTAGAAGTAACAGATGACAAAATGGATTCAAATTTTTCTACCCAGATATTCTTCTTAGAGTTGTCAGAGTCTGGCTGGTAGAGAACACCAATCAACACATTACTGTTTTTATTCTTACCTTCAATTTGTATCCAGAGGTGTTCTAGGTCTGGTTCAACATTTTCGATGTCTGTCCGTTTTCGGTACTTCAAGTCTTCTCTTAAATAAATTGCAACTCCACCCCCTCTCCTTACCACACGATTCCTAAAAAGTAACGTGTATCCCGAAATTTGCACGTGTTCGATTTGATATTTGTTGTTCCGAAGCCACGTTTCGGACAAAGTTACAACATCAAACTGATATTTAGACAAAAGATGGATAAATTCGTCGAAGGTTGAAAGCAAAGATTGACAGTTAAGATGACAGACTCGCAGATGATTTTTATGTGTTGGAGCGTTTCGAAATGAGTATCTACATATAAGTCACCTTCCGATTCCATGAGACTGCTATCGATCTCGTTTAAGTCACGAATGTTATGAAAGGGCAATTCATTCCCCAAACAGCTCGGACAAGTCCATAGACTTTGATGTTGAACGGCATTGTTTGTTTGTGTTGTGCATCGTAGGTGGGTAAGTTCGAAGCAGTGAGTACAACTCATTCTTTTGTTATTCACTCTTACTGTGTTATTGCACTCAGTGCATTTAGGCGCTGCGAGACGGTGCTTGTTAGATCCGCTATTACCGGTTCTGCTGTTCTCTCCACTTGTACTCAATCCTGTTTCTGGCCCAGGATTCGTTTCGATATCTCCTGCTTCAGCTAATAGTCGAAACGTGGCTACAGAATTTGAGTAATAGCCACCAATTTCCCAACGTACTTTCGACGACTATTTGTTTGCTTATTATGTTGTATGGGCTTTGAATAATATTGGATTTGACTATTGGAGAAGTCATCCCATGGGAGTTGTATACATGCTCCCATGCAAATTTCTTCTCCATAAGAGCAAACCATCAAGTAACAAGAAAACCCGGTCAAGATGTATGTATCTTCAATTCCGAACTCTCCAAAGTTATCGTAGTATGTGCCCACAAGGTCGACTTCGAAATAAATAGTCTCGTTGATCATCTTACCTCGGGACAAACTGCATGCTATCCATTCGCCTCAGCATTACCGATATTCGCTTCATTGTTGTCGGCTCATCTGTTTCGCAATCACGCCAAGCGTCTTCCACATCGTACATGAAAAGAGAACGCAAATCCCTCACTTTGTGTCTATCTGTAGATCGTAGTAGGCCTCTTGAACTAGACTGTTTCAACACCAATGTTAAATCACCACATTGTACACCAACGTGCTCAATTTTGCTGGTATAGGATATCGTCGAGTCAGATATGGCAACAAGGCCGTGAGAGCTTTCAGAATTCAGGTGAACATTTCGCGATAAAGCATCTTCTTTTAGTTCATTTATCGGCACAAAGCCAACATGAGAACCATCTTTATCCATAGAGGAACCAAAATTCAACACGAGCGGGAAAAGATAGATAAATGACACCATTAACGCAGAGAGCCTGCACACACGTCCGATCGCCATTATAGCCCAACGTGCACCATGTTCGTTGAATTTTCTTGTTATGTACAGTGACTTCGTGCTTCAAACGACGAAAAAACTATTAAAAATATTAAAAAGTACAATGGATTTACAACATACTAAAAAAGGGTATATCTTAAAAGAATTGACCGTACCGAAAAAGATGGTGACTTGTACATTCAACCGCAATCCTTTGCGTGCACTAAATATTTGTTTCTTTCAGAATTATTGAAAGATAGGGTTTTAAAACGAGCAACTGCGGCAGGGATGAAGTTCTTGCTTACTTAATGTATCTTAGTATGATAAGCAATGTTTAGTTGTTACTTTAGTAGATTTAGCAAAGCATTGTGCTTAAATGTACCGCCGCCATCTTTTTCGATACAGTATAGAGAGGATTAAAAGTGCGGAATAAAATGTTATAATATTAAAGATATTTAAAACATTTACAAGCGCTCCCTGAAAAATATAATTTATGTCTCTCAGTTCCCGAAAAGAAAGATACGTTTCGTGTCCAGTCCGGTTAATGTTTCTAAGATGGTATTGGTGGTTAATTAACTCTGGTAAGAGACTTGTTCTGTTCTCCTTTTTTCCCAGCTTAAGTGGATTCCAATTTTTGATCTAATTAAGTTTAGGAAGCTTCTTCTACTATTAAATATACTAATCAATCCTAATGCTCCAGTCTTTTAAATTTATGTTCAATTTCTTATCTGCCACTCGACAACACGCTCGTACTAGAGCCTGGTTATATGACCTTAAACTTCCTTACCCGCGCACTAATTCTGGTAAACGAACATTTCTCTACAGCGCCTCAATTCTCTTTAACGCCTTAGATAATGATTGCAAACAGCTTGCCATGTCACCTGCATGTACTTCTGATGCTTTCACGTTAAGATTAACTCTACTAAACGCAAATTCCGTAATTACTTTCTTCATAAACTTACCTCTATTAACCAACTGGAAGACCTTTTTGCGTCAATTGTGATTTTTTATCGAATTGTAAATGTGTTTCTACTTGACTAGTTTATCATTTACATTATTTCCATATATAGTGTTTAGTTATGTCTGTTGTATTTGTAAATATTGTGAGGGCCGTATGTTAGATAACCTTTATACGTCTTTTCCCTCGTAAAATAAAGTTTTATTCTATTCTATTCTATTCTATGGCAGGGATGATGTGGTTCATTTCTAAACCTTACTACTTCGTGACCAGTAACCTCCTCTCTTCTATCGGCCAACGGTGCTAAATAATCTTTCTCTAGCCCAAGATGTGCCGTTTCGATTCCTTCATTAGAAGTAATAAGTTTGTGTTTTTCTTTCTACCGGTATTTCTATTTTAATACAAAAACGCTTCACGCATTCAAGTATCGGTTCAGTCACTAAATGTTCAGTCTATTAAGAGCTAACGGATGTGTAAGTATATTCATATATATATAAGCATGTACAGCCGTGAAAACAATGAACTTCTTTCCTGTCCACCCCGAAATAGACTTTAGTATATTTTATTCTGGATAACACTGGACGATTTTAGCATTTATTGATTTTCCATACTAAATTACTAAGTGGCTAATTTATTGCTCTCAGTATTTCTGATTGCTGTGACCAGCCGATGCCAGTGCCTTTCCCGCCTTCCCAATTTCAAAAAAGCCTGGGAACGAGGATATCCGATAAAGAATTCTCCTGATTTACATACACTTCAGCTTTGATTTTCTCGGCTTAGATGTTGTTTTCAAAATTACTACGCCAATGAACTAACCAAATGGGTCGCCTCGTGTTTTAAATCTGAAAAAAGCACTGTTGCTCGTGTTTTACATTACTTACTTTACTATTGTTATTGTTCTGGTATAACTGTAATTGAAACTTGTTGCTTAACTTTTGTCTGCATGCAAGAATTCCGGTTGACCTTGTATATGCCAATAGCAGGACACGCCAAATTAAGTTGTTATTCATAAATTGATCGAATTTAGGTTACACTTACGTCGAGATTAACCAGTATTGAATTACCACGCTTATACAGGGTATGGTGAAGGACCTTTCAAAGTCAAACTCCATTGAAAAGCCCAGAATGTTTTTCTTTAATTATGCCCGCGTGTTTAGTGGAGTAAACTTAAAGTATATATGACATCACCCATGACATAAAAATTAGGTTTGTCGTATTGAAAATAACACACCCAAAATGACAAAGTAACATGCTTTGTAAAGTTTTTCGTTTTCTGGTCCGTTTTTGAAATAGTTCACTTTCGGCTATTATACCAAACCAATTCGAAGCATGATTGTTTTTCTATACCACAACCGGCCAAACATGTAGAATTTCAGGTAATATCGTTTATTAGCACATACCTCGCAGGTGAATAGTGCTTTTCACGCAATCTGATTGTTTCCTCTAGTTCGGGATATCCTGCACTATTCACCTGCGGGCAAAACAAAATGGCGGCCAGTTTTGCTTTGTTAGAAGAATGTCCACAGGTATGTTTCTTTACAATTTTCTAGCCATTAATACATTCAATACATCCTCGCCCAAGCGGCTCGGTGAATATCCAGCACTATATTCACCTACACTTCGGTGAATAATTGTTAAATAATAGCAAAGATAAACCTTCTTCGCTAACTCATTATACACCTGTACGTCAGCCATAGTAGAATATATCCTCCATCAGCGACAAAAATTCTATCTTCCTGGCGGATGTTTTATTTTTCGTTTTTCGTGATAAAAAACTTCAATTTTGCGAAAAGAGCTGCAAAATATCTAAAACAGAACCAGCGACATAAGCAGACTTCCGTTTTGAGAAAGTAATACATGAACAGCGTACTTTCAATCCAAGACCAATAACTTCTCAAACCCTTCAAGTTTGGTCAGTACTAAAATGTATAAAAGCAAAAACACTCTTCAAAGAACTCTGGGATAGTTGTAAAGGAAATTGTCTGGCAAGCTGTTAAACGTCTGAATCATTTACTTCCGGTTTAGGCCGTTCACTTTTCGCGGCTTTGCAAGTAAACCAAAACTCGAAGCTTGTTGTGAAGGTATTGGTCTTGAAAATACATTTGTCGTGTATCGGTTTCTCAAAACGGAGGTGTACTTATGTCGCTGATTTTTTTTATTTTGCAGCTCTTTTTGCCAATATAAAGGTTATAAGAAAAAACGAAAAATAAAAAAGATCGGTCTATACGGGCAGACTTCGACGAACAAAACCCAAGGCGCTAATCAACTGAAGAGATCACACTTATTTTACTATTTCAAAAAGCCAATCGAGACTTAGAGGCCTTCATGTTCTGGACGGTGACAGGTGACTTCTGTTTCTACACACATTTTACAGTATCGCACAACACTGAGGCTACGTCCACACGTATCCAGATTTTTTTGAAAACGCAACTTTTTTATCCGTTTTCAAAACAATCAGTGTCCACACGAGAACAGCAAAAGGGCGTTTTCAAAACTTCCACTTTTCAACCTTTTCGTTTACATGTGGACGGAAGGCCAATCCGTAACAAAAATTTGGATACGTGTGGACGCGATGTAGCCTGAGGAAACCGACGTAAATAAACATCGACTTGGGCATGTAGTCCGGTTTTCTTGCGAAAAGGTAGGGAAAATTCAAAAACGAACGCTGAGGATTATATTACCAGGCCGATCATACAGTGAGGCACTAGCAGCACTCCAGTGTCCTAGGCTTGATAAACGTCTAACAGATCTTTGTGAGAGAACTATCAAGAAGATTGTGTCAGGCGGCCGGTTATCGTGTCATCTTACCCAGACGAGGGAAAACGCGCATGAATATAATTTAAGGAACACCGGCCATTTTCCCTCTTTTAAATGTAGGACCGATAGATTTAATAATAGTTTTTTCCCAAGTATGATTCGTGTTTTAAATAAATATATTTTATTGATAATATTGTATATAATCTTAAACCATATAGATGTAACCATTATATATTTATAGTCGTAGATACTTATTGTAAGTTATTCTCTTTGCAACCTAGCCTCACGTGAATATTGTAATATTTTTATATATTTTATGTAAACACATTGTAATTCATTTTACTATGCGATGTTGTGTCATTAAACATGATTTATTATTATTATTATTAACGTACACCTTGTCTTGTCACATAAAAACATTATAAAAACCAGGGCGTTTATATAGGGGGCGGTGAAACGGCAATGGGCGCGCTGATCGATGTTGATACAGAGGACTGGTAACAAGCCCCCTGTCACCATAGCGACGAACGCTAAGCCAGGGAAAGTCCAAAATATGGCGGTAAAATACGCTTGATGTGGAAGTCTCTGAGTTGAGTCTTCTAAACTCATGAAATTGCCGAGCCATATTCTCTGGTGTTACTCCCAAAAATTCGGAGTCGTTGCTGAAACATGAACAAATATGTTGCTGAAAAATATGAACCGTACCGTTGCTTTCGCAAGAGAAATGACGCAAGAAATCTTTGGAAATCTTTGTTTGTGCACGTTATCATTCGGCCATGTTCGATAGAAGACAACATCTTGCATTGAATTTTAGCTGGTAGGTCATCTTTCCAATTGAATATCAAGAAATAATCAACTCCAATTTGCATTTTCTCAATGAAACCTAACAAGAAGTCATCTTGGCTATCTGATGACAAAATTACAAGGTGTGGACGACAGTTTATCACATAATGCGCTCGGCATGCGTCCCAGCAAGTCGTATTTTAATAAATTGATCGGAGAGTAAAATTTGTTTACAGCTTACAGTTATTCTAATCTAATGCTTCAAAAACCCGATAAAGTTATTGATATAATTACTAAGAATCCTAACATGGCAAAACTAGAAGTTTTGTTAACGTCTCTTGCAATTGAGGAACTAAACAGGCAAGAGTTAAACCATAAAAATACCTAACATCCGAACGCTATATCTCCAAATAATCAACTCCGATTTTTATGAAAACTTTAAGATATAACCACACTATTATAATCTTCAACATACCTGAATTCCTAGGCGTGGACGACCTGTTAACATGCTCAACTCTTGCAATGAAATTTTCCCTCAATAGAAGTCATCAAAAAATCGAGTCATTATCCATAATAACTCCTTTATAGTACAACTTTTTACGCCAAACAAATATTCATACATTAAACGAATAAGTATACTTCGTCGGTACATTGCAAAATGTTCCTCCGAAATTACATAGTTAAAGAAAAAACAGCGAGAATATCACAGTGCCCAAAAATCCACTTTTGGTCAACTTTTGCTCAGAAGCACGCTCGTGCCAGTCCTTTTGTGCATCACACATCGATCAGCGCGATATGAGCGCGTTGCACCGCCCCGTATATGAGCGCCCTGATAAAAACATTGTCTTTGCGTGATTTAGTTTAGCCACATTTCTAAATAACCCACCCCCAGTAAGTTATATTTTTGCCCTCGAAGCATGTGACCAGCTCGAACCAGGGTCTTTTCGCAGCGGCGAGCGGGGGCGGGGGGAGCGGAGATAAGAACCTGGGTACGAGGTTGGTTTCCACTGCGCATGCACAACACGATCTCTTACCAAAATTAAGCGTATATCTTAATTGTAAAATAGGGCTCGAATTAAGACATGGCCTTAATTTTAAAATAGGGCTCAAATTAAGACATGGCCTTAATTTATCTGTCCCACAAGCGGGATGTTAAACTTGAACACATAAAGCTAAAAATCCTAGAGGGGTGTTGCGGCCGGGGTCTGAGAGGTGGGACTTTTTTCCGGAGGGTTGTGATTAGGCTTAGGGCTATTGGGGGGTTGTGGTTAGGTTTAGGGTTTCCGGGGGGTTGTGGTTAGGGGTTGGGGGTATGGGGGAGAGTTTTCATTTAAAATTAAGGATTATCCTTAATTCTAGGCGAGTTGACAATTAAGGATAATCCTTAATTTTGGATGTGAGATCGACCTGGCATGCATGTCAATTGTTTGGTTACAATCTCGAACCCAGTCCAAATCAGAGCAGAAAACAAAACAAAACAAAACAAAACAAAACAAAACAAAACAAAACAAAACAAAACAAAACAAAACAAGAACCGGTTAAACGAGTCTTAAACGGGTTACTTCGTGCTAAATCTTGGACGAAGCCGAACACGAATACGGCAGAGTGTTCTTTTCTTCCTCTTTCAATGGATTGTAAAAGGACTGGATAGGAAACTAATAGTCATGTGGGGTGTTTTGAGCTTTTTGATTGGTTAAATCGCATTCACTCAGTTTGCAAAATGGTTGAAACCCAGTTGCAAATTGTGATGTCACGAATGGCGTGAGTATGCTTGTTTTACTGAGGTTTTTAATGAATTTTTCTACAAATTCTTCATGTTCTCACATTCTTATGACCATGTTGACGTTTCAAATGATTTTATCAGCTTACAAACCTGCCTAAGCCACAATCGAGTGATCGAGGTAAATGTTGTTAATCTTTGTTTTGATGTTTACTGTGTTGTTTCAAAGAAACTGGCGCCCCAAAATAGTACTTTGTTTTGCTCGGAATTTGGGATGCATATTTTAACTATAGTAAACCTTGATATTTTCTTTTAAAATGAGTAAGAATAGACGGGGATTTTATCATATTGTGGCTTTGTCGTATTTACAGGCAGTTCGATTTTCATTTTAAGTTGTATTATTCCTAAACTTTGAATATGCAAGGGGTTTTTAAGCTTGTCAATTCCAACCAGGTTGTTATGCTCACGCCATCAAGTTTCCTATCCAGTCTTTTTACTATCCATGCTCTCTCTCAGCGGAGAAATAAGGAAAAGTAGGCTCTGCTCGCAGGGTAGGCTCTAGATAATTTTGTATCATTTGTTTTTGTTTCGTTTCCCGCAGCAACGAAACTGTTACTGTGTTAGCTTTCCATTGACATCACAAAAGAAACTGTCATCACAGATGAAAATAGTCCAATCGCAGTGCAGTGTTGTTGGCAGCACAAGTCAAAACTTCGATCTTATCCAATGAAATCAAAATTCCGCATAAAAAATTCCGCATAAAAGAAATAGTTGTAGGCGTGTTTGCTGATCTAGCATAATTAGCTGAACGACGTAAACAATCCCGTGAGAAGTGAATCAATGAATCATACAATACTATGAACAAGCGAATGCCGAGTACTGTAGGAACTTTCCCCTCCGTTTGAATTCTCCGAAATTGCATTATAACTGCTCGTTTGGGCGAATAGCATTCCGAAAGGTCCGGTCGAGTCAGTGGTCGAGTTGACCCTTGGCCTTGGAAAAGCTACTCAATCACTCCAGTATTTATTCCGATCAAATACAAACTTTGAAAGAATTACACACAGATTGAAGATTATTTAATAAATTTTAACTTACATGTAAATATCGGTTGCATAAATGACCGTTAATGTAGCCGGCTTTCCTAAACAGCGACATTTTATGTATCAGTACATATAAATAACCGCAAAACTTCCGTCGTACTGACGCCACATGTATACATTTCCCCTATGTGATCACCTCTGACCGTGTATAGGAGGCAAATAGAACGTTGCCAAAATTAATTGCGTTCTCAAGAAAATTGCGAGACGCTAGCAGGTAAAGTCCGGTTTATATATCGCACAATCGTCGCAATAAATAAGACATTTATAATTCATATTAATTAACTTCGTCGATTAGACGTCAACGCGACTTCGTTTTATACGACGAAATAAATTCAGACAAATCAATGGTTTGCACATAAAAACACAAAAAATTAAATTAAGAGCAGGAAATTTATTCAATTAATTCGTTGCGCCGTGACGTCGCATTTCAGTCTGATCACGACGGATGTCACGGATACAACGTCTTAGACGAATTTACTCCCCATTTAATTGATTAAATTACTGTAAATCCGTCTGAAATGCGACGATTGTCCCACGTATAAACTAGGCCTAAAAGAAACGGGTGACAAAGAACCGGACCGAAACCTACGTTTTGTTGATGATTATCAAGAGAACGACTCCATTGAATGACATCACTGAGTTCAAATTCAATCTGTTCAAATTCAGTTCCCCCGTAGGCCAACAACCAATTGTACTTATACGCAGAACGTTACCTCTCCGTGACAGTGCAACCATCAAAAAATTTTGCTTCCAAAATTGTAGGCCTTGTCGTGTCAGACAAGTGGCGGCATGCAACAGCCTCTTATAAGAGGCTAACAGAACGAAACAGCTATTTCTTTTTAGAAATAGTTTCTTGTTAACATTGATTTGACCGCTGACGTTGTGTGGGCTCAGTGACCGGAATATTTGGCGATGTATGTGCGAGTGTACCATAATAATAAATAAACGTTAGTTTACGTTTTGAGTGCTATGATTTGATAATCCCAAAGATACTAAAAGCCTGCATGTGCATTATGCAACGAAATAAAGAAACTAAGCTTGTATGTCTGTGAGTGCGTCCCATGATATTACGTGAGATTACGTTTTGAGTACTAAGATTTGATACTCCCAAAGATACTAAAAAGCCTGCATGTGTATTACGTGACGAAATTAAGAAACTAAGCTTGTGTGTCTGTAAGTGTATGAACCTATGTGTGTCTGAATGTATCCCATGACACTGAACGTTGCTTTACGTTTCGTGATTTATAATTCCAAGATATACAAGCATTTTTGTAAGAAAAAAATGAATAGAATAGAATGGAATGGAATAGAATAGAATAGAATGGAATGGAATGGAATGGAATAGAATAGAATAGAATAGAATAGAATAGAATAGAATAAAATAGAATAGAATAGAATGGAATGGAATGGAATATAATAGAATGGAATGGGATGGAATAGAATAGAATAGAATAAAATAAAATAGAATAGAATAAAATAAAATAGAATAAAATAGAATAAAATAACATAGAATAAAATAGAATAAAGATGATTGTGTATTTGTAATATTAGCTCTCATTTGGTGCGCCGAAGATATGGTATCGAAATATAAGTTTCAGTACATCAATGAATAAACAGCCTTGATATCCAAGATCATGTTTTTATATGGTTGCATGAAAATGTGTAATTCAAGTAAAAAACTATTCGTAATTAGTTTATGTTTTTTATTTTTTATTTTAAACACTTTCTCGTCGGTGAATTTTCCATGTGACGAGTAAAACAGTCTGGCGTTGGCCAGAGTTAAATAGTCTGGCGTTAGACATGCAGAATAAAATAGTTTGGTGTTAGACAGAGTAAAATAGTCTGGCGTTAGACAGAGTAAAAGAGTCTGGTGTTAGACAGAGTAAAATAGTCTGGCGTTAGACAGAGTAAAATAGTTTGGTGTTAGGCAGAGTAAAATAGTCTGGCGTTAGACAGAGTAAAATAGTCTGGCGTTAGACACAGTAAAATAGTCTGGCGTCAGACAGAGTAAAATAGTCTGGTGTTAGACAGAGTAAAATAGTCTGGCGTTAGACACAGTAAAATAGTCTGGCGTTAGACATGCAGAGTAAAATAGTCTGGTGTTAGTCTGGCGTTAGACAGAGTAAAATAGTCTGGTGATGGACAGAGTAAAATAGTCTGGTGTTAGACAGTAAAATAGTCTGGCGTTAGCAGAGTAAAATAGTCTGGCGTTAGCTAGAATAAAATAGTCTGGTGGTGTTAGACAGAGTAAAATAGTCTGGCGTTAGTCTGGTGTTAGACAGAGTAAAATAGTCTGGTGTTAGACAGAGTAAAATAGTCTGGTGTTAGTCTGGTGTTAGACAGAGTAAAATAGTCTGGTGTTAGACAGAGTAAAATAGTCTGGTGTTAGACAGAGTAAAATAGTCTGGTGTTAGACAGAGTAAAATAGTCTGGTGTTAGACAGAGCAAAAATAGTCTGGTGTTAGACAGAGTAAAATAGTCTGGTGTTAGACAGAGTAAAATAGTCTGGCGTTAGACAGAGTAAAATAGTCTGGCGTTAGGTAGAGTAAAATAGTCTGGCGTTAGCTAGAGTAAATTATCTGGCGTTAGACAGAGTAAAATAGCTTGGCGTTAGACAGAGTAAAATAGTCACCAGAGTAAAATAGTCTGCGTTAGCTAGAGTAAAATAGTCGGGCTTTAGACAGTAAAATATGTTAGACAAAGTAAAATAGTCTGGTGTTAGACATAGTAAAATGATCTGGCCGCTGGCGTTAGCTAGAGTAAAATACTTGAGATTTGAAAAATTAAGAGAGTTTTTCAACTCAATTCTTAATTTACGTAATAATAGTTTAGCTTTTTATTTGTAAACTTCCATAAAAACAATTTTTGAATTGTAAACAGGTGTAATTCAACTAAATGTTGCAATGTCTGTATTTTTTGTTAAACCATTAAAACATACGGATTCATTTTCGATTCAATTTCATGACATTTCTTTTCGCCCCAAAACAAACCAGATCGTGTGACAACGATGTGTCAACCTGCCACTCACTGAATAAAACTAACAATAAATCATCAACAATGTAAAACTATTACAATAGGCCAAGTTCAATATTTTTATAAAGTTTATTTGGGTTTTGGTATAACATTTTGTTATCACAGAAGCTACGAAGCAATATTCGTAGTAGGGGGAGGAGTCATGGACTAAATATTTAAAAACGCTTCGCTTTTTTACATTTTTCAATTTTTTAAAACCATGGATACCGTAAACTAGTTATCAAAGACGCCAAATTGCAATATTTATACCGTTAGTTTAGTCTGTTATACATTAAATGTTTAAAAAGCAGTGTTCTTAACAAAAGAAATTAACATACCAACCAAAAATTAAGATTTTTGATAACGATCAAAATAAGAATGTTTCCCTTAAATGGAAATATTATATAAATATCCTGGAGTGCTAATTGACAAAAATATATTTTGGAAATATCATATCGACAATAATGCTATTAATAGCAAAAACTTACGAAAAAACTTTACCAACTCAAGCTGAAAGCACCAATAACATATAAGTAAAACGGAAAAATTAAGGCATTATGTCCCATTTATAGCATACTTCTTAAGATATATCAGTCATTAAGCTTACCTTAGCTATGTTATGGATTGACTGCTCAGGGTCGGGCTTGCAAATCTTATTTAAATAGAATTTTGCTTCTGCAAAAATGAGTCCCATGTGCTTTGCCATCTTATGCGCTGCATGCAGTTCCATTATTTGTTGATACTAATATTTTAACTAATATTTTTCTAATTTGGTGCATGGTATCAATAATATAGCACCAGTAAATGTTTCAAAAGATGTGTGTAAAACACATGCTGCGAGCTTTTTTGAACGGCTTCAAAAACGACCGCAAAAATCGAGGGAGGGGGAAATTTATACAACCGAAGCCAAAGAACAATTTAGTATTAGATATCGTAACCAGTCAGAAACTTATGATTTTAAACGTCATTTAAGCAAGACCTGAATAACTTGTGATTTTAAAGAGTGCGTTTGATGCACAATTTCAAACTTCTTAAATTTATTTAATCTTCCTAAGCTTTATAGTATTTTGGTCGAGGTAATTCTGGACTCAGTTGGTGTTGTGGCGTAATTTTTCAGGAAATATTTTGTCATTTTATTATTACTAATCCAAACCCAAAATTGAACCAACCGTAAATCCGTTTTAATTCAAAAGATTTAATTCTGGTGTTTACCTTTATAGGAGAAAACTTTGGAAAGGACTGAGTTTTGTTTTTTATTCTGGTTAACGCCAGACGATGAATGAGTTAAAAACAATTTGTCTGACTTTTTCCCATTCAAATTGATCTTTCGTATTTTATTCTGGCTGACAGAACAACTCTCGGTTAAGAGGGACTTGTATAAGACCAGAAAACATTTTAAATAAAATATAACTCATAAAGTATGCAGTATAAATAGAATTAGTTCAGATTGTGAAACCGTTATAACACACTTTGTTATTTTTATTTGTAAATAACCGCGTATTATAACTCTCATAAAAGTCCTCTCGAGTTTGCTCAGACAATCCTGTTTCCGGAATCTTGAACGGATGCATATCCTTATCATGTTTATACCTAGCAGCAACATGCATTGGTGTTTGTGCATTTCTAAACAACATTAAAAAACATGCATATGGTGTTACGTGCTTGTTTAGAATGCGAAGGTCAAAATATAGATGTCACTTTGTGAACATATATATAAGTACTAGCTGCGCTTTCCTCTTCTCAATAGAACTCTGGAACTCAGGAATATACTACACAAAACAGACGTAGTTCAGATAATTTACTAAAGCCTGATATGAAGTGTGGTCAAGAATTTTGCTTATCTTTCACTGTACTACTCGCACTAGTTTCGACTGTAGTTAGCATGGTAAGTTACATAATAGAATTTGTATGTAGTGTTTACAACACGGGCAGCCGTTCGTGTTATATGGAATATACAATCGCGCAGCCTTGGACTGGCTATTGTGTCATAGAACCGACAGACTGAGTTAATAGATATTTACTGAGGGCCAACGGCTGAACGGCATTATTAAATATATTGCAGCCATGCAGCTGCGGGAATAAACACCCATTTTACTTTTATCCAATACCCAGAATGTTAAGCCGAAATGCTGGTAAACGTGTTGGCTATAGTATTTTTAATATTGTAGTGTGCAATTTGTAAAACAATTGTAGTATGTTGTAATTGTAAGAGTAAAAGCATCATTACTGAAATGTTCATTCTTTGGCCGACGTTTGGCTGAAGAAAGATAAATTATGTCAGTATGTCACTAACAGTTTTGTGTCGCCACCTATACTATAAGAAAAGTCTCTGATTGGTTTATATAACCTAACTCAAACAAACCCCTATAACCTAACTCAAACAAACTCCTAACTCTAATCATGAAATGAGAAAAGAATTTTTGATTTATTTTTGTACAGTAAAAGTAGATTTTGCATTTTTCATATTTCACTCTTCCCCCTGCAATATGTTATTTGGTGTGACGTCATTTCCGTCGAATATTTAAGAAATGGTTCATGGTTTGGCGTGCTCCATCAAGATATGGACGCACGTAGAAAGTTGGGAGAGCACGAAAAAAAGCATAAGAGTTGGTCGAGGCAATTGCAGATTTTCGATAGGCGATAGCCGATTCTTGAATGCTCTCCCAACTTCCGAAGTGCATACATAACGCAATGGAGCTTGCTAAACCATGAACAATTTCTTTTATAACACAGAATCAGACACAAAACAACGGAAACCAATATATATTTCGCCGATTAAAAATGAGTTTCTCATTACGTTTGAAATTCATGGAGTATAGAGCACGCACGTAAGGCAATCAGAAACGCCGTTGTATTGCATCTATGCAATGTAAATTACTGGATGCCGAGACGCCACTATTTTAAAGCGTGCAAAAATCACAAAATCAAGCAAAATGGCTTGCGATAAATTCGCCTCTGTTGACGAAGACAACACTTTTTACTGCCAGACTTTGCTTATGTAGTACAAATGTTTTACATTTATAATAAGACAATTATTGGATTTAGTTTATGAATGATATCAAGAATTATCCAGACCTCGGTCATTGTTATTCACCTCAGCCTTTGGATAATTCTTAATATAATGCTCAGCTTCATCCAATATGGTTTCATATTAGATTATAGAAATATTTCGTGCGAGTGCGATACTTGATGTACAGTCCGTAATTTGTATATCGTGTATCGATATCATGTAACGTATTTTTTGAAATTAGATTGCCTAGAACGTCATGAATTATTAATGATTTTCACAAGGATAAAAGAATATTGTTTTCGTATAAATAAATTTATTATATGAAACATTCTGGTTGGTTAATTAGCGGTCGCAAACAAGCAGAATACGGACCGCTCACGGCTGTAGCTTATTTCCTAAACCATGCACTAAACGTTTGCGATATAATCATCTCAAACTCATTAATAACTGATAAGGAAAACACAAAGGAAATCAGTACCGAGTCGGTGGTTTGGATATCGCAGGAAGGAATTATATATATTAAGCCAACTTTCACATCTACTTTCTTTTAAAATACTTATTTGTTTGAGATGTTTCATCAGAATATCGAAACACCTCGAAGTTAATTAAAAAAACCTCGCAGGCTTCGCCTCTGTTTCTAACAAACGTCTCGGTGTTTTGACATCCTGACAAAACACTCCTCATCGTGTATGATATATTACAGAAAGTATATTGTGCTAGTTCTATTTGTTAACCTATGAAAACTTAGAAACGTTTTTGAAGGAGTTGCTTTTAAGGCCAGGCACTGCAATTACTCACTATAGCTTCAGTGTTTTATGTATGTTTTGTCTACTGCCGCTTTTGTAACTATGAAAGTTAATAAAAGCAAAGCTACTTTCTACAAACAAGGGCTCTATATAGTTATTGTCACATAATAAACTAGAAGGCACTCAGAGACTGCATAATACCTCCGCTAACAAATAACAATGGGATTAACAGTTTCATTGTTTATAGCATAAAGCGATCATGAACTAAATGACATGCGAAGTTTGTTTGTTTTTGCTTAACCACGAGCTAGTGCAACCAAGCATTTTATTTATAAATTGTACCAGTGAGTCTGGTTAGCGGGATATCTCATTTCCCTATAAACATCCCCTAATAACTCGCTACTTTAGCTAAATATTCAGTTAAAAGTACATTTTCTTAAGCTTAGCGCACACGCTACGATTTTAGTCGGCTGACTAAATTTAGGGCTTACAGTCAAAATCGTTACTTGCGCGGTATCCTTACAGAGCAATTTTAGTGTGCCGATTTTAGTCGTAAAATATCAAACTGGTTGATATTGCCCAATTAAGATCGGTCAAAATATCGCATCATGTCGTGTGTGGCAATTACCAATTTTTATCGTTCACTGATCACTCATAATTCTTCCTGAATTTATTCGAATTGATGATCGTAAAAATGGTGGGCCCCAGTTGCTAAAGATGTGAGCTTTTACATGTAAATGGCACACATGTATGGTAAACAACGCTTTTTATCAGTTGACCAGCCGATAAAAATCGGCCGACTAAAATTGTAGCGTGTCCGCCAGGCTTTACACTCAAAATTCCCTTTCAAAATTCTCTTTCGGGTTGGATTCCTAGCCGGAAGGCCTAATTGATGTTGCATTTTCGATGCAACCGCTATGTCTATAATAGCTCATGTTTACGTTAAAATGGCGTAACAAAGATTCAAGTTGCAGTGGCAGAAATTCACTTTTTCAGGATGGCGGCAAAGCATCATAAATATCCAACAACTACATCTCAAACTCATTAATAATTCATGAGGAAAACACAAAGAAAATCAGTACCGTGTCGGTTGGTTTGGATATCGGAGGAAGAAATTACATAAATTAAGCAAACTTTTACCCCGATTTTCTCTTAAAATACTGATTTGTTTGAGATGCTATATCATACACTCGGAGGAGTGTTTCATCAGGATATCCAAACACTTCGAAGTTTGTTCAAAAACTTCGGCTTCGCCTTGGTTTTCAACAAACGTCTCAGCATTTGGATATCCTGATGAAACACTCCTCCTCGTGTATGATATATTAAACGAAATTTTGACTGTTTTTGTTTTCTCCTTTTTTGAGAAATATTTCCAACACATTGACTATTTGACATGGCGGTTGTGGGGCGGCCGCCTCCCTTCACCTACCACATTTTCCACCATTGCTGAGTTGTCATATGTCTTGCCTACTAGCCTTATAAAACCGTTTCGTAGTATAGTCAGTGTTGACATCATCATTTCCCCCCTAGCTTTCCGGCTAGCTATATATTGACTATTTTCAGTGAAGCACAACACCTCCAAATCTTTATACTGTGTGACACAGTACAGTGGTGTAGCAAGTGTGTATGTGTGTGTGTGTGTGTGTGTGTGGGGGGGGGGGGGGGGGGTGTGTTAAGCCCCAGCCCCTAATACATAACGTACAATATACATGTGTGATATAGGAGACGGAAATCGTCGTCTTCGGCATCCTGCACAAAAGAAGCATACATTATTATATGGCCATTTAAACGGAAGAAAATAAGTCGGAACTTAATCGTCTAAATCGTCAAATTGTTGGAGACCAAAGTACGTCGCGACTAAAATAAAAACAGAGTTAAAAAAACTAGTTGGCAACTAGGATAAGACGCGTTTTAATCAAAGCCAATTAACTTATCCCTGTCCTAGGGCTTCCCCAGAGGTGAATACAATCGTCTGGCGTCAGCCAGAATAAAATACTAAAGACCGATTCGGACAGGAAAGAGTTAAGATACTCTCAGACAGTTCTAAGTAGAACAGCCGGAAAGTTGACCGTTTGACAGCTGTTTCAAGTTTTGCATGTTAAAGGATGCATGTGGGCAACAAAAACAAAGTCTTGAAAAGAAAACTGAGATGAAAATACACTACAAAGTGTCGTTTAGGCCTGGAGTATTGAAATAAAACAAACTAACTTTTAAAATTCATATTTGTGAGTTAACATCATGTTTTATTTTTTAAATGAATGAATCTTAATTCTCAAATTATCACGCAAATCTCATAGAACACAAACTAAATCTTGGTAAAAATATGCTGGATAGCCCAACAAATAGCTTTAGTAAAACATAGTCAATCGAGATATGGTCTGGAAACTCAGCTAAAATATTTGGTCTATCTTTTTGTTCGCCTTTATGCATTTTTGTGCACGGTGCACGGTCACTGAACACATTGTATTTTAGTATAATGAACGAATTGTCCAATAGCAACGTTTCAGTTCAATCACTCAACCATGCTATTTAAATATTAATAAATCTAAAACAAAGAATGTGCACGGTGTAAGGTACGGTTCAACATAAAATCACAGCTCATTATACACTGTAAATGAAAAGGGGCTGAAACGACCCAAAAAATAGGGCCAAAACGGTGACCGCAAAATAGATCTTTGTTTGGGGTCAAAATGGCACCTATAACAAGCCGGCCCCTAAGGGACGATTTGGCTCTTTGGGGGTAAGGGCTGTTTTGGCTTCAGACAGGGGCTGTTATGGAAAAGGCAGGGGCTGTTTCAACTTTTGACCAGGGCCATTTCAGAAAATCGTGGGGCTGTTTTGGGAAACCAAGGAGTCAATTTGGCTCCTATTAAGAGGCATTATGACCCCTAAAAAGCGTCGATTTAGCTTGCTGAGCAGAGCTGTTTTGGCTCCAATATAGAGGGTAGTTTTAGCCCCAATGGAAGGGCTGTTATGGAAAAGACAGGGGCTGTTTCAACTTTTAACCAGGGCCATTTCAGAAAATCGTGGGGCTGTTTTGGAAAATCAAGGAGTCAATTTCACCCCTATCAAGAGGCATTATGACCCCTAAAAAGCGTCGATTTAGCTTGCTGAGCAGAGCTGTTTTGGCCCCAATAGAGGGTAGTTTTAGCCCCAATGGAAGGGCTGTTATGGAAAAGATAGGGGCTGTTTCAACTTTTAATCAGAACCATTTCAGAAAATCGTGGGGCTGTTTTGGAAAATCAAGGAGTCAATTTGGCTCCTATTAAGAGGCATTATGACCCCTAAAAAGCGTCGATTTAGCTTGCTGAGCAGAGCTGTTTTGGCTCCAATGTAGAGGGTAGTTTTAGCCCCAATGGAAGGGTTGTTATGGAAAAGACAGGGGCTGTTTCAACTTTTAACCAGGGCCATTTCAGAAAATCGTGGGGCTGTTTTGGAAAATCAAGGAGTCAATTTGGCTCCTATTCGAAGGCTTTTTGGCCCCTAAAAAGCGTCGATTTAGCTTGCTAAGCGGAGTTGTTTTGGCTCCAATGATAGATGTCAGTTTTAGTCAAGGGCCTGTGATAGAAAAAGCAGGGTCTCTTTCAACTTTTGAAAAGCAAATGGAATAACATACAGTACCATCACTAAAATGAGAATATGTGGAAACAGCATGTTTATTATTTATTGCTGTACTACAGTACTTGGTACAGTACAGATAACAGTTTACTATGTTTGAACAAAATAATCAAAAGTTTTCATTGATACATGTAAATTAACCTACTGGGCTAGTTAATTAAACCAACACAACTCAACTTAAAAAAACAAACAATATAAACATGGTGCCAATACCAAGTCTTATAGTTTCTAAGAAGCATAAAACACTCTTGCCATTACTGTAATCAATATTAAGAATTTATAAACTTGCCAACAAGGCAAGAACAGCCTCAAAACAGCAGTTGTTTGCGATTGTGCAGAACTCCTTCCCTTCTATTACCAAGAACAGCTTTTCATATTCCAGTACACTGCTGAAAACTACAATATGGGTGGTGCCAAGTTTGATAATACCCTGTAGGGCTGTTTATGCGAGAGCTGATAAGACGCGGATTACACAGGATGCACCTTAGCTAAGATGTGAAACACTTGTATAAAAGGTACAAAGACTAATTTACATAAGTCACAGCTTATTCCAAACCCGATATAGACCTTATTCAAAAATGGCCGCCGAATTAAAATTCTTTTATATACTGTACATATAAATTAGCCTTTATGAACTTGTTTTCATGTGTGAAATTCAAAAGAATTTTTACTTTAAAACGAGGTCATAAGGGCTAATTTATATGCACACAAAAGAATTCTAATTCAGCGGCCATTTTGGAATAAGGTCTATAAATGAGTCAGTTTGTGTCTTATGTAAGGTGTGTCTTGTGTAAGGCGCGTCTTGTATAAGCCGTGTCTAATGGGCTCTCGTATAAATGGCCCTATTGTATCAACCACATTTTCAGTGTCCTAAAAACAACAAAACCTACAATTAGACTTTTCATAGTAAACAAATAATATATAATCCCTGATATTATTGTACAATGCGATTATATTCACATCTGCCTGACAAGAACTGAAAAAAGCCTCCTACAACAGTAAGATATATTACCTTCATCAATAACAAACAAAGCTGCTCTTGATTTAATTTCTAGAATTAAAAAACAAACAATCATGCTAAATGAGAAAGTGTAAAAGATGGGTGGCAATAATAATATAATAGTTCTGGTAACACTGCATATATATACTGGAGGAAATGGACAAAACAGCCGAGTTATTTAACCTATTCCTGGAAAGACAATATGTGACACCAAGGCAGGTTGTCTAGACAAGAATGGGTTAAGAATCCAGAAATGTACTACAATAGGTGACTTGCACTATTGAAGTCACATGATCGCAATCCTCATAAAATAACAGGTATAAAATTATAACTCTGAGTCAGTTTGATATTGTTCATATCAAGTTTTAGCAGAAGTTATGACCTTTCACAGTATCTACAGTAAATGTATTTTGATTTTGATTTTCAAAAACAAAATGTGTTTTGATCATGCTACAAAAATGTAAACGTTAATTATAAATATCAAACCATTTTTCTATATGTTTGTTGAGGTTTGACTGTAAAAAATTGCTTTTGAAGAAGATGTTGTTGTACATGCATGAAATTTCTATTTTAGTCACGTGACTAGCTACAATATCACTGTTTTCTCTAAGACAATGCAAGCTTTGAAAATCAAAATTCCAAAATTTCACTTAAAACATCAACCTAGCTATGTCCATTTTGTGGGGTTATAATCTAATACCAGCTATTTTAAGAGAATTGAAATCACATAACTTAATTAGTGCAAGTCACCAATTCTCCCACTTCAATGACCCTCTCATATACCGTAATGTGAATACATGCTGTAAATGGAAGGAATGCATGAAAACAGACTTGAAGATGTAATACACTTTGAAATGTCATTTTAGCACAGCCACTATTGATGTTAACAACTGATACAAATTCCATGAATTTCCAGAGCCTGTATGTACTAGTGTCACAGGAATCCCCCCCCCCCCCCCCCCAAGATTTGTCCCCCTGGGCCATCACCTGGAGGGATATATTTCCTAAGAAATTTGGCCTGGCAAGACAAATTTTGGGGGAGGGGGACAAATTTTTATGTGACACTGGGTATGTCAATTTCAAAAGATTTTTATCTTTCAAGAACTGTAGAATTGTTTAACCCATTTCTGCTGAGGCCAGCCTCAGCCCCTTTCCTCTGCTGAATAAAATCATCTGGAAAGGCCCTGTTCAGCAGGAATGGTTTAAGGGACAAGAAGTATATTCTAAGGTATAATGTGAATATACTAAGACAGTACTATACACTGTACGGGTGTACCAGATATAGTATCCAGCTGGATTATCCAATTGCATTTGTATATACAGTCGTTGGCAGCTACTGTAAGCGTGCACACCACCCACAGTAATTTTGCCAAAGTAAACTCATAAAAATCATGTCAAAAGAAACAAGTCAGAGATAAGAATTCATTAGTAGAGCAAAGCAAGCACAGCACAATATATCTCATAACAAAACTATTGAAATCTACAGTTTAGTACATACCATGGTCAGTTTGAATTTTTCTACCAGTTACACGTTTTAACCTTGAATAATTATAAAGAACATGGTTGTAATATGACATTAGTACTGCTGCAATTTACTGTATAGGATATGTCCCCCCCCCCCCTACTGTAATGGAACATACAAATTTTTAACTTTTGCTTGTTCAAACTCTGAGCTTCACTGTACAAAATAGTGTGGTAGCTGCTATAAGTTTACCCCAATTGCCGTATTTAAAATTATAGACATTATTTAGTTATTTCCTTTCAGTTTTTACTGTTCTCATTTTGCAAACGTTGATTAGTTAAGTCTAACACAACTAACCTGGAAGTACAGTACAGTAAAAAGTACCCACTAACAAGAACCTACCACTATTAAGAACCTCAGGCTGAAATTAAGAATTTATTATACGTATAGGTAATCATATGATAGTGAGTACAATTAAGGATTTACACTACAAGTGATATTTGAATTTTTTTGCCAAAATTGCACAAGCTGTTAGGCAAGTGCAATTTGGCATAGTTTTCAAATATCACAAGTAGTGTAAAACCTTAATTGTACAAAGCAGAATCATATGATTACTCATTTATTATATGCATGACAAAATTACAACACGTACACTTCGTACTCACTCATGCCTTTAAAAACATCTTGTTTCGTTACTTGACAAGAAACATTTTCACTCTGGGTGTTCTCTGTACTCATTTCAAAATATTTACATGGAATTTTTAGTCCATAGTGTACCACAAGTCATCGGAAATGTGAAAACTTCCCATTACAGAATTGGCCACCATTTTGAATTTTATTGTCAACATCGTTCCCAGGGCTTTCTCTATTTTTATTGTACTGCAGTACAATCAATAAAATTAATTATACTCCTCTCAACTAATCAGAATGTAGTAATTTTGTCATGCATATAATAAAAGAATATATAAGATGTAAAATGTAGACCACTTACAAAGTTTCTTAGCTTACCACTGAAAAACTATTCAGCATCAACCATAGCCAATTTTGCAAATTATACATACATTTATATTTTGAAACACAAAATTTCCTCCAATAATAAGCTTTCCCAGGTCCCAAATATAATCCTTATCTAAATATTAAATTCTACCAAAACATCCTTTAAATTAAAAAGGCCAAGGCTTCTTTTTTTTAAAGTTTACATGTACATGTACTGTAATTTATTAAATTAGGCATGACAATTGATTAAAAAGTAAAATATTACAAATGCTATCTACAGTATATAACAATACATGTACATGTAGAGAATACTGAACAGAACCAATTTAGTTAGAAATTAATATAATTCCAGCACTGGTACATGTAATTTTGAAACATAACGTAGCAGTATACCAAAGCTATACACATCTATTCTGTAGCAGTGCATGTGGGATACAACCCATCATATAATGCAGGATCATGCAATGTGTGGATAATTACATTTGTAAAATTTTCTTCTATTATGTACCTGGAAACTTTTTTACTACAATCACTAACATAATTAGCCTTACTTAAATCTACCATGCTTTGGCTCTATAAACTGTAGCAGAACCCTGGATGACCATGATGTTATCTGACTTAATGTCACAATGGTCAATGGCCAATAAGTGCAAATAGAAAAGTCCATCGCAACACTTGCCCAGGACTTCCAACCAATTGTTTGGAGAAATTTCCCTTCAACAATGAAAATACTGTACAACATTTTGAATCGGCCAGACCACAAAATTTCAGAAACAATTTGGGATTAGTAACAGTAGCAACACCAAACACAAAAGGAAAACATGTGTGAAACTTGAGTTTCATAGCATTCATGAATTATATCCTCTTCTTTCACAAATAAATAAATTCATACTCCTTTGCCCACAACAAGTAAATGTAAAGATTCACCAGAAACATGTAACCTCATGAGCTTACAAACCCGAAGGGTCCCCTTTGTCATCTAAACCTTAAGTTAGCTAATCTCTTATTATAGTTTTGACATTTTTGGACTTCTTAAAATTCAGGTTCGATATCAGATTACCATTGGTGGATTTTAAGAGAGTTTATAGTTCCGTGCAACATTTTCTCTTCATCTCAACTTTTAGCTTATCATGTTCAGATTTAAAATAGACTCAGAGTTAATTCAACTATTAATTGCCTTTTTCCTGGCTCTTCTATAATCTAAAAGTTTCTCTTTCTTGTAATTCACATGTGTTCTGTTTGGAAAAATATTAATAATCATATTTCTAATCTGTACAGTTCTGTTCCCACACAACATCTTTGCACCCACACATCGTGTTTAGGACAGAGTTCCAGAACATAAAAATGTTCTTCCAACAGCCCTGCAGGTTCCCAAAGACTGTGTAGCCCATGTATATCATAGTACAGACCATAGAAATGTGATTAAATAAACATTTCCATATCAACAGCACTTGTAAAATTGATACATAGAATATGAATAAAAAATGGCGGATTTTGCTTCA
The DNA here is from genome assembly GCA_964035015.1 of Corallium rubrum. Lineage (NCBI taxonomy): Eukaryota > Metazoa > Cnidaria > Anthozoa > Scleralcyonacea > Coralliidae > Corallium > Corallium rubrum. Next base: position 16,215,446 of record OZ036004.1, on the reverse strand, counting down.
AATATTAAATGTAAATAACACAAATCTGTCCTACAAACTCATACATGTACATTAATTGTCCTGACTCTCAAAAGTGACCTTCAAATTATAGAGGAATTAGACAGACGCAAAGTACTGTGTCATGGGCAGTAATCAAGCCAGTAAAGACAAATTTAAGTTATTTCGAAAATAAATGACAACTTAGTACTGTAGAGCTGCAGTTTAACACTAAGATTGGACCAATATCCATGACTGCACTCGAATTCTTATATACCAAGAGGTCAAATGAGTATAGGAATCATAAAGCATTGATGACACTGTACGACAGATCCCCAAAGATTCAAGAAACAACAATATTGAATAGCCTTTATCAGTAAAATATGTAAGTTAGGAAGAAGCTTTATACGAAGACTCAAATGCTCCCAACGTACAGTACTAAACCACAGTATATTAGAAATATAAACACAAGTATATTAGAAATCTAAAATATCGCACAATATCAATACTTACGTCTCCAGACGATATTAAACAACCGATAGACCTACTTGATCGGGAGAATCCTACAAATATAAACAAACAGAAAAGCTGAAATTACTAAATAGTTGTAGTTCGTATCCACAGCCGACAACGAATTTTGAATATGGCAATGTATAAATCGATCGTCCACACAAAGTATAAATGGTCCGCAACGATTAAAATTATCTCCATTTACATAACTAGTTCACTAGTATAAGCGACATCTGAATAATAAGAAATACTGAAATGAACGACACTTGCAAAGTTGGCGCCAATACTTAGTACGCATGCTCTAAAATTATCTAAAACGTCATTGATCACGGGCGCGTGAAAGATCGTTCCCAGATTCCTACGGTGAACACACCACACACTGAGTTCTTTCAAGGACATACAATAAAGAATTTATAATATGAACTTTGTTACCTTTTCTCCTAAGACGTCAAAGAGCAATCCTTTAAATTTTTGGCGCAGTTTAATTAAAGGAAGGGAATTTGGAGAACTCAATTTCATCTTTATACAAGACTTGAATGTACTCGCCATTACTCGCCATCTAATAATTCGTTCTCTATACATATACAAATATTTTAAAAATGAATACAAATTAAGTTACATTAACAATACAATATTCATGGCCTGAAAAATAGGATGGGTAACTCACCGAAACGTTCCACAACATCATTAGGAAAATCATGGTACACCAACCAGTCTTTCACTGAACTCCAAACACGTAAAAGTCTTCTTGTAGATATTCATTGATGTACAGTAGGCTTGCTCGGGCTAAGTCTGACTTACAAAAGCTCGGACTGATATACTCAAAATAGAGTAGAAGGCTCGTATTTCCACTCCCCTAATAAAAAAGAAATAAAGTAAATTAAGTGTTCTGCAGTTTTGGGGCTAGAGGTCTATTTGAAACCTTGAAACCTTGGCAGGCTTTTTGTGAAAGACCCCTAGTTCAGTTCAGTAATTAACATATTTACATTGAGTCAGTTCAATATTACATACATTGTATACTTTTACATAATGATTTTAAGAAATTTATAATTACATAATATAAAATAAAACAAACATATATAGAAGTATACAAGCAAGAGAGTAAAAAAGGTGAAATTTATACTCTCTTGATACAAGGTAACTAGTTCTACAATTATGTAGTAAGCTGGATATATTAACATATAAAACGTTGAAAGAATAATAATAATACTTATAATTAATAATTACTAATAATTACAAGTATTAGACTAAATAAACCTTGTTTGATAAACAAGATTTTCAGGTTTGTTCTAGGTCATACAAAACCACTTTCAAAAATCTAAATTTATTAAATATATTTAAAATTAATGACTTCCTAACCAGTTTATTCATGTTTCAATACAACTGTGTTATAGAGATTTACCTGAAATATTTGACAATTATTTCATGGCTAATCACAAAATACACCATCATAATACTGTACAAGAAATTCAAAAAAATATGCAAGTCTTATAAAAGAACAAATTATAGGAAATGTACACTCTCCAACAAAGGAGTTGACATGTGGAATGACATCAAAGTACTTAGATCTTAAAGATATTAGATCTTATAATATCTTTTAAAAAAAATCAAAAAAATACTACAATTTTCTTTCGTATATTCACTATTTTTTCAATCCTTGTAGGATAAGTATTACCCTATATTAAATTACTATAGATGAGATATGGATAAGCTAAGGCATAATAAATTAGTTTTAGTGAATTTTTGTTTGTATAATGTCGTGATTTAGCAATAATCCCAGTTGTTTTAATAAGTTTTTTCGATACCACCTCAATGTGATTCTTCCAGGTCAGGCATTCATCAATTAAAATACCTAAAATTTGGTACTTTTAACTTGTTGAATTACTTGATTGTTTATTTTAATCATCATATCCGATGTTTGTTATTTTGTTAGTCGATTTAAATTAAATAAATTTGGTCTTTGAAGTATTAATTGACAATTTATTAACATTTAACCATTTAGTTATCTCATTAACTTCCTTTTGTATAGTTTCATTGAAAGTATTACGATGAGTTAGAGTAAAAGGCATTAGTATCATTTTAAAATTTTTAGGGGGGTATGACCACTCGCATTTGGTCCACACAATAGCTCCCCCTTTAAAATTTCTAACTATTCAACTAAACTATTCAATTCCTCAGCCAAAACAAGTTTAGAGCTTGGGTTTTGATTTAATTCAAAGGTTGTAGTCCCAAATATTTAAACTATATAATCGAAATAAGAAAGTAATTCCTTTAATTAACTTACCTTGGAATTGTAAAAGTACATTCCTCCCATTTCCCAGCTGTAAAACTGTTTGAAAGTCAGAGGCCATACAAGCGGCCATTTTGAATTTTAAGTCTCAAGGTCCCCAATGGTCCCCAAATGTCCCCTAGGTCAGTTTGCTTTCCGGCAATGATGGAGTCTCCTTTTACGGTGTTCAAGAGTTTTAGAAAACAAGAATTTGTTACTATATTCAGGCGTGAGTATGTTTCACTTGGAAGATGTGAATAAAGAAACGCTTGCTTTGAAATAGCGAAGCGCAAAGTTACTATTTATAGACCAAAACTCAGACAAACAAACCGAAATTGAATCTCGAGGGATTTCTAGCGAGCATTTTCTTTTGTTGGAAATCAAGAATAAATTATAAACTTAACTCGGACAAACATGAATTCGACGTCATTTGTGCTCTCCAAAAGCGATAATTTAATACAGCGACCCTTGCTCTACTGATTTGAGTAGTCATAGCTAGTCCCTAGAATTATATTGTCTGGAGACGCGGCGAACATCAAAGAGGTTAACAATGAACTACAATTTAGGTTGAGGGTGGCAAATAAGGTGCACAATCTTTTGTTTTACGTTCATTAATATTTATAAAGCAACGCTGCTATTGGTTGATTGCTTCATTATACCAAAAATACAATGTGTTCAGCAAGCGTTAAGGTGAAATAAGGTGCACAAACGTGAACAAAAACCTAGAACAAAAGCTTTGGCCGCGTTTCCAGACAATTTATTTCTAGGGACTATGGAGTAGCATTGGAATGGCGGTTAGTCTGTCAGCATATATAGATAATAGCATGCTGGTTTCTCGTGCGCGCAATTTGGGGAAAAATGCACAATTAGTGAGTTTTTTAAGACTTTCAAAACAGCAGCAGTCCGAATAATGAGTGCTATTTGAGGTCTTTGAGAAACTCGCGAGGGCATGTTTTTTTCAAATTGCAATTATTTAAGAAATAGAAAACATTTTCCGTGTTTCTATAGAGTTATAGAAACACGAGTGGCAGAACGAGAAATTAGTGGGAACACGAGCCCGCAGTTCTTCCAAACTTCCACAAGTGTTTCTATAACTCTTTATACAATATCCTGGTTGCTATGCGTGTTTTCATTGGTTGTTGTCCATGATCTATTAGAGGACAGACACATGGATCTGACTTGCTTTTTTCTTTCTTCATGACCCAAAATCCGGCAAGAAGTATTGTGTAATTTTTATATTGTATAAAACAAATAGATTCCATTTTTTTGTTGTCTGTTCAGTTATAAATGCACAGAAGACGTCACAACGTGGTAAGAACCTCAGTGACCCACTCGACTGCGTCTCGTGGGCCCCTTTTTTGTTCTTACCACGTTGTGACGTCATCTGTGCATCTATAACTGAACAGACAACGGCAAAATGGAATCTATTTGTTAAATAGGAATACGGAAAAAATGTTTTCTATTTCCTTTATAAAATAACCCGTCAAAATAGATTAAACGTTAAAATTAATCCAAATAAAAAGCGTAAATTCGCATTACCCAACAACGGATGGCGTATTGGATTGTCGTTTGTTGGCGCAGTGGATGACGTATAATGGTGTTTCTGTACAAATTGTAATTAGAATGATGGCGTATTGGATGGCGTAATCTATCCATGTTTTCCATAGAGTTATAGAATCACGGCTTTTAACCAATCACCGCTTGCGTTTTCAAAATGTTATTTTATAAATATTAATATCATTATGCATGAAAAAATGTTGAAGTCAACTCGTCCACTCTTCGCATATTATTTAAAACGTTAAATAGAAGAGTGTTTTTGCTTAACAAGTTTTCCATTTAATTCCCACCTCTGTAGCCTCCTGGCACTTGCTTCGAGCACGAACAATGCGGTATTCAAGGATATTGTGCTGGTTATATGTTGAACAAAGGAGTAGGAATGTGCGTTCAGCGCCTGTCACTGGGTCAACGGTGTAGACCATTTATTCTTGTAAGTATTTATCTCATGTATTTATAGTATCTATCTATCTATTGTAAGTATTTGTTTGGTAAAACACATACGTTTTCAAGACATTATTGTGGAGGTAGCGCCAGTACGCCCAGCCCTAAATCAGACACTGGTCATGTTACCCTAAATGAACAAATAAAGTCATTTTATCACTTCCATCCTTTCCTTCCTTCCTTTCCATTCCTTCTCTTCCCTTTTTTCCATCTCTTCCTTTCCTTTCTTCCCTTCCTTTCCTTCTCTTCCTTTCCTGCATTCCCTTCCCTTCCCTGCCTTCCTTCTCTTCCTTTCCTTCCTTCCCTTCTCTTCTCGGCCTTTCCTTCTCCTCCTTTCATTTCTTTCCATTCCTTCCTTCCCTTTCTTTTCATTCCCTTCTCCTCCTTTTCTTTTCCCTTCCTTTCCTTCCTTCTCTTTCTGTTCCTTTCCTTTCCTTTCCTCCCCTCTCCTCTCCTTCCCTTTCTTTTGTTTTCGTTCACTTCCCCTCCCTTCCCTTCACTTCACTAAACAACTCAAAATCATTTCTATTTCACTTTAGCCTGGATTCAATGACTGTCCGTGCAAGATCGGTCTAACCTGTTCTAGATCGCTTCGTAGAAACAACTCAGCTAAAAAATCAGCATTTTTCTGCCGCAGATTACCCAAAATCCATCTAGAATTAGTCGAAGGTTACGATACTACAGAATCGAGAAGATTTATGAAGAATTTGTAAACAAAACGCTCATGTAATAATTGTCATTTGTTTGCTGTACAAGCTGTGTTAGTTAGTAATACTCAGAAAAACTCCGAGCTCTAAGCGGGACTCGAACCCACAACCTTCTGAGTGCTAGCCAGACGCTTTAACCATTGAGCCACTAGAACTCAGATAGCGAAGCAAGGTTAATTAAGGTACTTATATCTTAGACTGAGTATTGCTAACTAACACAGCTTTTACAGCAAACAACTGACAATTATTACTAATATCAAGCTGCAATTTCTGAAACTAACTAAAACGCTCATGGTTTAACAGACGACGAGACACCGTTTCTGTAGCCAAAAGTGATATGGTAGAATTTGCTTTGCGCATCTAGTACGAACTGAAGAAAGCAAAAACGTAAGAGAGGAAATGTGTAGTAATGATTGGGTCTATACTTTTGGAATGGCGATGTCATTGTGTAATATTCGCTCTCAGTGGTGAACATAACTTTTACTTATTCTTTGTAACTACAAACTAATTCTTTAAACGTATGCATCATGACAAATAGTAATACAAGCGAGAATATGTGGTTAAACGTTCATTATTTATTGCAGAGCTTTCGACCTGTTGACTTCAAGCCTTCGTACCTAGCTTGTAACGTGAGATGCATATCGAAAATTATCCAAGATAGCGAATGACAAAATTGGGTGTTGTTTTTTTTCGAAATTAGCAATGTTTTTGTTGACAAAAATCGTTCATTCGTGGATTACCTTAGTAAATATCTTTATTATTCAGAAGGCAATTTTGTTTCCATTACCATTTAAACGGATATATCGCTTGTTGAGTTATCTTCTATTTTCACCAAATAAGAGCGAATACTTAATTGTGACATATTACTATACATTGCCTTCTGTTACCTACCTTTCTGCTCTTTTGGTACAAATTAACTGTTCTTACTGTAATATAATATTTTTACTAACTTTGAACTTATTCCTGCATATAATGTACAAAATTTTGCTACAAAAGCAAGAAAGCTGTTGTTAACAACTAAATTATCAATATTTCCAAAACTTTAAGTAATTTTCAATCAAAATTTTGTCAGTGGGTTTACATATAGTCAAGCAAGAGATGGTCTGGAAACTCGGCAAACTTCAAAACACTATAATGAGCTGTGGTTTTCCTGCATGAGACGGTCCTCGCCGTAAACAAACCCTTTTCTGATATTTGGCTTATGTATAATATTTAAAACATATATTTATACACATGGCGATAGCCGAATAACTTAAAGTGCCCTGTGCAACGAAATTTCACCCCCGTTTTTTATGATTGCATTTGAAAGAACACTTAGAATGACAAAGTGTTCTTCAAATGCAATCATAAAAAAATTGAGGTGAAATTTCGCTGCATAGGCACTTTAACAAACGACCCATTTTGTCATTGGTGTAGCAATTTTGAAATTAAATCGAGGTACGTCGTCTTAAGCCTGGCGCGCACGCTACGATTTCAGTCGGCCAATTTTTATCGGCCAACTAAATTTTGGGCTTTTGATTAAAATCGTTACGTGTGTGGTGTCATTACTGAGCAATTTCAAAAAGACGGCCGATTTTTATCGGACAATATCAAACTGGTTTGATATTGTTCGATTAAAATGAATCAAAATATGGCATCATGCCGTGTGTGGCGATTAACAATTAAACGGCACACTTGTTCGGTTGACCAGCCGATAAAAATCGGCCGACTAAAATCGTAGCATGTGCGCCAGGCTTAAGGTTCGTTATCAAATCACAGAATAGAACAGATTTCCTGTGCTTTTCGAACGAATAATATTTCAATATTTTGGTTGAGCGTTTGAACCTAAACGCTGCTATTAGATGATTGCTTCATTATACCAAAAATACAATGTCCTCACCGTGCACAAGTTTGCATAAACGTGAACAAAAAGATAGAATAAAGACTTTATGCTGAGTTTCAGACCATCTCTCAATAGACTATTGTTTACACTATTATCTAGTTTATTACAATGAAGGAACTTTTCACCTATACTTTTAGAATTGATATCGTTATAGCATATCAAGAATATTAAGTAAAATTGAATGTTATAATATAGAAACAACCACCAAACCTTGTAAATACAGTGTTGTTGCTAAATCTAATCGATTGTAGACCTGACCTTTTTTATAAAAGATAAAAACATTTATATATCCCAATTTTTTGGGATGTTACTGGGAAACTTGGAAAACAAAATATAGTGTGCAAAAATATAGTGTGTCAGATGCTCTGTATATAATTTAGTTTCACATATGGAACTTATTTAAATTTATGAAAACATAGCTATTGTAAGAAGTGAAAGTAATAAAAAACTATATTTCTCTATAATATCTCACTGATTCACACGAGTGCTTATATAATGCAACCATACATATAGTGATGGCGTGAGCATGACAACCTGTCATGACAAGTTTAAAAAGCCCCTACATGCATTATATATTCAAAGTTTAATTTAGCAATAATACATCTTAAAATGATAATGAACTGCCTGTAAATACAACAAGGCCATGTTGGCCACGTTTCCGAGCGTTTTCGTATTGTTTCAAGTAATGAGCTGATTGTTTTCGATTCCCTTGAGAAAAGTAAACAATACGAAAACGCTCGGAAAAGTTACCGTGTGCACATAGCCTAAGATAAAATGCCAGTCCATTATTACTCATTACTCGGGCTACTGTGGTATCGGGGTGGCCGCGAAGGTTCGACACATCACTACAATGGCTGCCCGTCTTTTCCTCCCTTTTTTGGGTGTCACAATTTTCGCATTTTTGCACTTTTTACTTACGCTATACTATTCATGCTACCGGGGAGTTGTTAGCTATGTGACGGAGTGAGGCCGTGAGGCATGTCGTAAGCCCTTTAATTCCTCCTTTTGCTTTTGGAGTTGGTTTCCATACGATCGTCCCGGTGGCCCAAATTTCCCCAATCAGACTAGAGACATTTCGAATCGCCCAATCTGATTGAATATAGATTCAGACGATCGGAACGATTGGGGCGATCGAGACGATCGTATGGAAACCGGCTTAACTTGCCGGCTTAACAGTGCATGGCTGAATTGCGAAAGACGCAAATCAACGTAACCGAGTCGAAAGTATATTAAAGGTGCCCCAGCAAGCCGCCACACGGCACATGACAGACCATGACAGCTTATCAAATCAAATCAAATTTATTTTGCACAAAGTATACAAATTACAATTATAAAAAGGAAAAAGATACAAGCATAATATCGTGAATTAAAATAAAGAGAAAATAAACTATAGAGAAAATTATGATGTGCTGGGACAGCCAAAGTAGCTGATGCTTTCGAGTTGGCCTCCCATTATGCTTTCGAGTTGGCCTCCCATAATGCTTTCGAGTTGGCCTCCCATAATGCTTTCGAGTTGGCCTCCCATAATGCTTAGATCTAGGTGTTGATTTTACGGAAGCAGGAAAACCAGAAGACTGAGAAAACCCCTCGAAGCACAGGAGAGATCAACTACAACTCTACTCACACGGGTCCTAAGCAGAACAACGGGGTCATTCCCAGGCGGTCACCCATCCAAATACTAACACCATCTAATTAACCGGGTTTAACTTTGGACTCCAGCTAACCTGGCTTGGGAAGGTTTGTAAGGCGATAAACCCATTTGAAATGTCAATATATAGTCATTTCAGTGTGAGAATATGAAGAATTTGAAGAAAAGTTCACATAAAAAATCTCAGTAAAACAAGCATACTCACGCCATTCGTGACATCACAATTTTCAACTATTCACAGGTTTCAACTATTTGCAAACTCATTGCATAAAATACAATTTAACGAAACAAAAGGCTCAAAACGCCCCACGCGACTATTAGTTTCCGTTATCCAGCTTTTTACCATCCATGCATGCTGTAACCGACAATGATGCAGTGTTGTAGTCACCTCATCCGAGCCCAGGTCTAAGTCCAAAACTAAGTCCGAGTCTAATGCGGGTATCAGTGGCCATCCCGAGGGACCCAGGGGCATTTGTCAAAGCCACCTTAACAAATGATGTTAAAACCCCTATACTGGGGCCAAATAATGCAACAAATACCCCCAACCCCCAGGGGAAAATTGTACAATACAGGGAAGTTTTCCTCTTATCATTTGCAAAAGAAAACACAATTTTGTCTATAAAAAATGCATAAAAAAGCATACTCGTGATTCAGATCCGGGAAAGTAAAGGCAGTTTAATAAGAACACCAACTAGATTACTACAGTACAGTGTATTATCTGACACACTTTTTTATATAAATAAGTTTTGTGGAAACACCACGTAAAATATTTCTTTGAAATATTTAACCGACAATGACACAGTGTTGTAGTCACCTCATCCGAGTCTACGTCTGAGTCCAAGTCTGAGTCCGAAACTAAGTCCGAGTCTAATGCAGGTATCAGTGAAAAAATAAATTTTATAAATATTATATTATAATACAATATATAATATATAATACAATATATTATTTATTATAATATTATAAATATTATTAGCAAAGAAATATTTTACGTGGTGTTTCCACAAAACTTATTTATATTACTTTATTGCCATGAAAACTTTCAAAGAATTAACACTTTTTTATCTTTGTTCTAAAAGACGTGTTATCCTTTCTCCTTTATTCAGTGCAACTCAACTGATTAGTTAGTCTGTGCATGTGTAATACATATAGGCTTTCGCTTAAAAAAGACATTCATTATTGGATTTTACCCAACCTACGTTAAAATTGGCCGAGTCCAAGTGACTCAATATTTAGGAGCGGCTCACGGGCGATCGGGTTGTGTGTTCGAGTCCCGCTTGGAAACTCAGAAATTTTTTGAGCACAATGCAGCCAAACCCGCTAACAAGAACCTACATTTTACCAAATCAGCCTAGGATAGGTTCTTATATTCTTATATATTCTTATATAAATTAAATAAATTCTTAATTTCAGTCTGAGGTTCTTAATAGGGGTAGGTTCTTGTTAGCGGGATTGGAAAGAAACAAAAAATCCTAATATGAAACTTTTATTGCCGAAAAACGGCGAAAATAGATGAAATAGACGACGATGATTCTATATCTTATTTTATATCTGGGAGTTACCCTTCCTATTTCCTACAAAGAAACAAAACTGAAAATGTTTGTTCAAATTCTTGTGGCCCAAAAACATTTCTCTGGCCTGATTTCATAAATCATTTCAGAATGTTGTTTCCATAGCCAATCATATACCTTTAATGAAAAATTTCCATTAATTTTGACATCATAGGAAGGAAACATATTAAAGGTATATAGTCAGGCCAATATTACTTATAATATACCCAATTCTCTCCTGGCATTACCACCTTAATATATATATACAGAACTCGCGACCAAGCTCTCGGCAACGGCCTCCGTGGCTCAGTGGTCAGAGCATTGCACTAGAATCGCAAGGTCGTGGGTTCAATTCCTGCCGGAAGGCCTGTGCAGTTGCATTTTCCGCAACTGGTCCCGGTTTGGTCTTAAAATGTATATATTCTACACTCGAATTTTCCTTCACCCAAAATCCTAAGAACATGCTATGTAATCGAGTGAAATGCCCAATATTATTTAAAATATACCTAATTACATGAGGCGCGTGTTGGCCCGGCCGTTAGCTGGGATGGCCGATTTAATCCGAAACCTCGGTGGCTATATTAACCTATTACTGCATGCCTATATAGGATGGTTCTCCATTTGACAAGTAAAATCGTCTGGCGTTAGACAGAGTAAAACAATAACAGAGCTGTTTTTTGCCAGCTCAGATAAGAATGGGTTAACCACTTGTTTACTCATTGCTGCAGAGTAAAACAATAGCGGGGCCGTTTTTGGCCGACTCCGCCAAGAAAAGGTTAAAAAAAACTGAAGTAGAGCATCAAAACAATGTCTTAATGTAATCTTGTCAGGAATATTAAAGTCCAGCATATAATTTTAAAAAGCCCCATATTGAAAGAGACATGAGTTATTTCAAATTTTTTTATTAAAACTAACGTTTCGTTGCTAATCCTGCAACATCTTCAGAGTGAATAATTATTTACAAGGTTATCTCGACTTATATGCTAATATATTTACAATAACAGGAAATGAGTAACTGAGAGAGGGGTGGAAGTGACAGTTAATAAATTACAGTGTGAAGTAACAGGTATGATAGAATGTTTTCAGTTATGTGTCAAGACAAGTATAGAAAATTATAAAGAAAAACGTGTGTATAAATCAAAATAAGTTTAAAGGAAGAGAACTGATTTTGGCGTTGAGTGAAGGATTTAACTTATTAATAAGCAGACTTTCTCTAAGAAGGAGTTCAAAATTGGAGGAAGAAGAGCTTAGAATAGAAAAATCTGTTAAAGAAACAGGGTGGCCGGTTTTTTTGTGGTGTGCTAAAACTCCAGACCAGGAACTCAAAGAAAGAGGCTTTCCCGCGATCATATTTTACCTTTCCTTAATTACTTGAATTCTCAACATCCCAGTATCCAATTTACACATGAAATTGAAAACAATAACTCACTTTCCTTTCTTGACATCCAAATTCAACGCTTGAATGGCAAATTTGTAACTTCCGTTTATCGTAAACCAACGTTTACTGGGCTTTTCACAAATTTTGAAAGTTTCATACCACTTGTGTATAAAAAGGGCTTAGTAATGACTTTACTTTTTCGTTATTTTAACATTTCTTCCTCCTACACAATTTTTCACGAAGAACTAGAGAAATTTAAAAGTGTCATGCTTCAAAATGGTTATCCTATCAAATTTTTAGATAGTTGTATTCGCAAATTTCTTGGAAAAATTTTTTGTCCAGCGTCTAAAATTACCATAGCACCCAAACGTATCATTTTATTTACACTTCCGTTCACCGGTCAACACTCCCTTCAAATTCGCCAACAAATCGTTAAGCTCTTTGCTTCTGCTTTTCCACAAATTCAACTTCGTGTTGTTTTTAAACCTATTAGACGCCTTTCAAGTTTTTTCCGTTTTAAAGATCAAATTCCTTTTGCTTTAAGATCACGCGTAGCTTATAAATTTAAGTGTCATGACTGTGAGTCATTGTATGTTGGTGAAACCATTCGCCATTTACACACGCGTGCTTCTGAACACATGGGACTTTCGGCTTACACGGGAAAGCCTCTTTCTTTGAGTTCCTGGTCTGGAGTTTTAGCACACCACAAAAAAACCGGCCACCCTGTTTCTTTAACAGATTTTTCTATTCTAAGCTCTTCTTCCTCCAATTTTGAACTCCTTCTTAGAGAAAGTCTGCTTATTAATAAGTTAAATCCTTCACTCAACGCCAAAATCAGTTCTCTTCCTTTAAACTTATTTTGATTTATACACACGTTTTTCTTTATAATTTTCTATACTTGTCTTGACACATAACTGAAAACATTCTATCATACCTGTTACTTCACACTGTAATTTATTAACTGTCACTTCCACCCCTCTCTCAGTTACTCATTTCCTGTTATTGTAAATATATTAGCATATAAGTCGAGATAACCTTGTAAATAATTATTCACTCTGAAGATGTTGCAGGATTAGCAACGAAACGTTAGTTTTAATAAAAAAATTTGAAATAACTCATGTCTCTTTCAATATGGGGCTTTTTAAAATTATATGCTGGGCTTTAATATTCCTGACAAGATTACGCTTTCCGCCTGGTTCGTCTATTGCTATAATGTCTTAATGTGTTGTGTTTCGTGATCGAAATTATAATTATATATCTTCGTATAGACGCTTTCAATAGGATATCAGCTAAAACAAACTGATCTCTTTATACAAAAAAATGCATCCAAATACAACAGACAGTGTAAAACTAAAAGTAACGTAACTTTGTTCAAATAAAACAACATTTACTTAATATACGATAATTGTGAATTTTGTGCTAAGATCATCCACGCCAACTCAAAACTCTAGCCCGCTCCAGATAATCGTAACTTATGAAACCATATAACGGCTTACCGGCGGGACGGCTCGGTTAACGGGCCAATTTACCTTATGTAATCGGCTCCTTAATCCTTCCCTAATATAGTTTCTATGAGAAGTGTTGCAACTTTCTCGCTTCCTCTCACAAGCGTCATAAGTAGTAGTATAGTAGCATGTAATAGCGCTAACCATGGAGCAACCCGGCAGTCAGTCAATAGCAACTTGCGATTCGACCTTGTTTGAACTCAGTAGTTAATCTTCCTCACTCGCATATTATATGCTGCTGGGGCTGGTTGTACGAAGTTTAACTTTTATCCACTGAACAGGCACTATCAGACACACAAGTCACAATTCATTGTTCACCGTAAGTACAATTAGTGCTGTTCTTTAGCTAGGACTTATCCACTGGACAAGCTAACCGGGCTTCGTACAACCCCGCGCGGCCCCTGCCCCTGAAGAACAAATATAGGGAATTTAAGAAAACGCAGCGACTATACGACTGCGCGGCAATGTGTTTATACAATATAATTTTATGGCATATACAAAGAAATTTTTCAAATGGATGACAGTCCCAAAAGTAATTTTCACGCTGCCGTGACTCTGTTGACAACGTAGAAAAAGCATTTTTACGTTGTAAAGACAATGTGGAACCTGCATGAGCACATGCACCCGCGTCACTGCAGAAGCCTTATATAGGAAAGCTTAAACTTATCCTCACGATTAACAGTGATTGAGCAAGCCCTTTTCTTCGAGAATTCACAAAACGAGTCCGGCGTGCGATTATCTAAAAATTTGATGAATGTATTATATACATCACTTCCTACCACTGTTAAACTTCCTACCGTGTAGTCGCAGTCCGTTGTCCGAATCAGGTTGAAGTCCCTATACTGAACCGATGGGCTTTGTATGCTATATACCGAATAAATGAACACTGACCGAATGTGTCAATAATTACTGCTGGTGTGCCAGTAGTTATATATTAGAGACCTTTCAGTTCGATTCTCGGTTGGGGGAATCAGATAAGTGTTCTCAAGTCAACAGTTATTCGACCTTAAACTTCTTCGCATAAGAAAACAGATCTTTAATACTCAAATATCGTTGACAGACTTCATACTTGAAGTGGGCTCAAGTTCGTATCTTGTTCTGCTGTCATTCTCTTTCGGCTAAACCCGACCATCCGCATTTTCGCCTGAACCAAGAACTTGGTCAAAGCCTGTCTGAAGTCTTTTTTGATCAACGAGTAAAGCAACGGATTGAATGCCGACGTGGAATAACGTAGATAATCGGTAAGTGTTCCTCCCATTGATTTGTAGTGTTGAGGAGTGACGGCCAAGATAAACAACTTCACGTACCAAGAGGTCCAGTTCAAGACAAACAGCAATAGCATTGTCATGAAGATCAGCACCGGTTTCCGATCGAATCGTGTCCTTGCCCGTTCCTCGCCCGGTGACTTGGGATCCAACACGAGTTCCAACTCGCGTCTGTTGTGCCGGGAAATTTCCCGCAGAATTGTGGCGAAACTGTAAGACATTATGGCGACAGGAATAAAAAAACAGAAAACGAACCCAATGACAGTGTAGGCGAATTCAAACTGAAGAAGCCTAGAGTTGCTTAACCTTGGCGGTTGGGCTAAGTGATTGAAGTCATCGGCGAGACCGAGCCAGGATAAGCCGATGACGGCGTAAAAAGTCGAAACTGACCAAATGGTGCACAATACTTCTATTGTCCGACGTTTTGTGACCAAACTATTGTAGCGCAGTGGATGCACGATACAAATATGTCTTTCTATCGTGACGGCTAAAATATGAAACATGGTCGACACGGCGACGAAGCGGACCATAACCATGGAAGCGAGGCGCAAAGATTGTTCGCGGACATGAACGTTGCAACTGATCTGCAATGGGATAGCGACAATCCCGTTGACCAGGTCCGTACACGCTAAACTTACGAGGATCGTGTTGGTCTTAGTACGGAGAGCGTCTCGTGTGAAAAATAGGTACACTATGACCAAGTTAACGAAGAATATCACGCCAGCGAGCAAGCTCAGAGCGACGATGTAGGCTGTAGAGTAAGTCTCGTAAACTGAAGATCTTCTGACACTCGTACAATTAGTAACATTGCACTCCATTTCTGGAACCTTGGTTCCTTAAAACACCTACTAAACTGTTACTCTATCCAAGTTAAGACGTTCCCCTTTTATTAATAAACGGCAGCTGACTGCTTACGCACAAACGGAGCGACCCAATTGCAATTCGACAACTTAATAAGCTTTTTCATTCCTTTCCATAACTAATCATCGGAAGATTTTGATCAGAAGCATCCACTTCAATCAATCTATATACAAATGAAAGCAATATATCGTGCAATTAAGCAACCGCTGTGCTAAGTGAGCTTGTTTATATGAAAAGCTATACTCAGGTTCAAATCATTTGCTTTATTGTTTTGCAGTATATAACTGGCTTCAGAATTTGATTTATGAATTGTCCTTCCGTTTCATATAGGCAAAGCTCCCAACTCGAGCCGGGTATACTATCAGTATAGAATTATAGCCAACAAGCTAATTGCTAACTTCTCTCGAACTATAAATAATCGAAATATAAAAGCTCTCTTCATCACATCAAAACATACAACTCGTACAAACTATGTAATCAAGCAAATACAATTTCCTTACATGCCCTTACCTCGAAAGTATACTAATCGGCTTTCCAATAAGACTTCTGTGACCGAATTGGCCTATATATTCTTACGTCACACTTCAAGATACAAAAAATGCGAATCCGATCAATTTGTCTGTTATTGTTAACTCATGGCTTCAGCGCCGATAAGTCAAGACTATGTATTTCTTTAGCTTGCAATGTTTGTAAATGCCATGAGATATAATAAACCGACAGTGCCAAAAAAGGTATAATTCGGAAATCTAAAATTACCAGTTTATTGACTTAACCATCTAGCATTGTTTTTCAGTTGGCATATTAATAGTGGCATATTAAAAAAGACCAACTGAAACTATAGCAAAAGCCCAAATATATAAACCTTGCTATATAGTATATACCGACAACATATATCGTTTACGTCAATTTTTGGCGCGAAAACCAGCGTGGACAACGAAACGTTTTTCCTCGTCCTATTCTAGGACTAGGAGTCGTATTGATCTATTTGCGATTCATCACAATGATAAGAGGTGACGCGAGGTGAATTTTCACCTGCCAAAAGTGATTTAATACAGAAAAGGTGTTGGACTTATTAATATTATATCGTATATATAATGTATTTGTTTTGGCTTAATTACTGTGGGCAACAAAGACTATCTTGGATGTCCCCGTCGAACAATTAAGAAAACTGAAGAAATGTTTCTTTGTGTTAGAGAAATCGTTATCAGATAATTGTATTTTGAAATTAGAAAGTAGGATTCGAACACACAACCTTCTGATCACCAGTGAGACGCTCTTAAAGCCTGGTTTTCATATATCGTAATTCATCGCCGATCATCGGCGATATATATAGCTTTGCGATGAAATAGGACTATGAAAACCGGCAATCGGGGACAATCCCCGAATATCGGCGTCGTCACAAGAACCAAAAAATTCCCCCGATGATCACCGACTGTCGCCGATGAATTAAGACAAGCAATCCAAATGAAAACCGAAATCCGATGAAATAAGACAAATTAGGACCCAGTCCCTAAAACCTGATTATTCGGTTCTTCCCTTGTCTCGAATATCCTTCGCACCCAGAAACTCTTCTTTCTACATTTCTTACGCCGCATGAGCCTTTTCTTTTTCAGTAACAGAGCTATGACGAGTGAAAGCTTCGTATAGAGTAATAATCTGTTGTTTAAGGGGCGCCCATTTTGACAAAAAATATTATTTTCCCGCATTGATCGGTGATTGTCGCGATTGTCTGGGATGAGCATCCTTCGATGATTTTGATCTTTTTTCTTTTTTGAGTTGACTATAGATGTCAAGCTATCGGAAAATGATGGGGTTCAAATTTTCAACCTTTCTATATACAGGGGGGTCAAGGGGTCGGAGACATGGCTAATAGGAGTGGCTCGAAGACCTTTCCAGACCCTGATCCTAGCCCTAATAGTATGATATGATGAGGTGTCATGAAAAACTTTCCATAGGTTTGCTAGCCTCCTTCGCAGACGTTCTTATGGCTCGCTTACCTCCCCATGTACCCAAACTGACGGCTGCGAAGGAGACTGTGGATTTGCATGCTAATGTTGATTTTCGTTTTTTTTAGTTGACCTGCCTGTCAAACTATCAGAAAATGCAGTTCAAATTTTCCGATCCCTCGACCCACCTGCATGTATGTTGAAAGGTTGAAAATTTCAACCCCATAATTTTCTGATAGTTCGACATCTAGTCAACTCAAAAAATAAAGAAAATCAACTTTAGCACGCAAATCCTACCACACTATACTGGTAAAAGGGACTCAGATGATTTGAACATAGGTTAACAATCTTCGAGCTGTTTGAAAAAAAATTCTGGGTTCCCAAGCGGGGCTCGAACCCATGCACAGTTAACTTTCTGATCGCCGATGAGACGCTCTAACCATGTATTGAGCTACTGGTAACTGGAAGCCGCCAGAGCGAAGCGAAAAAGTACGGCGGATTCTGTGTTCACACGACACCTCCAAAGGTTCCGTTTTCATCTCACACTGCTTGGGAATCGTCTTCAAATAGCTCCGGATAGAGTGACGTTTTCATACAAACTCGATCCAAAAAGGCGTTTGGAGACTTTATAGCGGCGTTTTCTACTCGATCCGGATTTGCGGTGCGGTTATAGTGGAATGCGGGCCTTAAGGGGTGTTTATATGGAGGCGCGAGCCAGCCCCGCCTAAGCCAGATCTCGCTTTGTGTGACCGGATTTCGGTTAACCATGCAGGATGGTTTTCTCCCATGTAAACACGATTGACTGGTCTGGCTCGCAGACCCGGGCTGGCACTAAAAGCTCTGTACACGCGACAAAATTTGTTTCATCAGCTTTCTTCGACATATATTAACAATTCACAAGTTCTGCATGCTTGTTCTTGTACAGTTCATAATTTCACATTTATAACAATGACATTTCGTGTCTTGCAAGAACTGATAAATTACGCAATTAGCACAACAAGCAAGCAAGCCCGACTATAAGTGAGCTAGCCCTGATCATGTAAACACAATAAAAATCAATAATCAGCCCAGACAACTCCACGCTCCAGAAGCAAACGCCGTTCATAGAAGTAGCAGCACAAGTGAGTATCATGGTCAAGACTCAAATACAAATTTACCTAAATTTCAAGTGGCAGAGTCGGAGGCATATTGAAGGCGCACTGGTAGCCGCCATACGACACATTTATGATACATATGTCAGACCACGAATCACAGCTAAGACCTAAGTGTTGCTTTTACGGAGGGAGGAAAACCGCATGCAGAACCCGGCGAAAAACCCTCGAAGCACAGGAGAGACCAACTAAACTCTACTCACATGAGTTCCAAGTTCGACAACGGAGTTATTCCAAGACGGTCACCCATCCAAGTACTAACCCCATCTAACCGGGCTAAACTTTTGGTGAAAGGCAGCGCCCTAACAGCACACGCCATCCGGTGCTTCCCAAGAGTTGTGGATTTGCGTAAAATAGTGAGGAAAGATCAGAATTCAAACTGTGGATTCGCGACCGCTATACGGGCCGGGCCGTTGGAATAACCGGACTCAGAAGAACAAGCCTTCAACTGTTCAAGCCTTCAACGAGTATAAAAGAAATGATATATACCTTTTGATAAATATATACTAAATGATATGTTATGCTATATACCTTTTGAATATTCGAGCAGACGAAGTATGTTGGTGAACGCCAAGTCACTAATATAAACTTAGGTTGCATCAAAACAACTAAAGATTAACCAGATTATCTTTTATGTCAGGCGAATGTAAATATTTCCCTAAAACAATTCATTTCAATCAGACGGCTCATCTAATTTGACTCCAGAAAACCAACAACGTTTCGGAAAAGAATTAGAATCTGATTACATAAGGATTTTCACACAAGTTTTGTAATGAAATCCTTTTAAAATACAACTGGGGATTACGGGGTGTTTAAATGAGGTCGACCCCAACTCAAGCCGGACTGATTTCGGGTCGGATGTGTTTTTACTATAGATCGTTTTCATGAGTCCGGCCTGAGATTCAGTTCACGCCGGTTTATAATCTCAGGTCGCCTGCTAGACCGAACTAAAATTTTGAGGCCGGCTTTTCATGTAAGCAGAATCCATAAGTCTCTAATCTCAAGAAGTTCTCTCAGTCCCCGTCATGATATGGTAAGTCATTTGCTTCCTTTCTTACCGTCGATTAGTAAACCAACTCTCCGTTTACACCCTCCCCCTATTTTTGCTCACCGGCAGTGGGAATAGCAAATGTCTTTCCCATCTCGTTATTGCTTATCTGATTGGCTATTTTTTTCGAAACTCATTATTAATTTGTTAGTGTTATTTTTGTTGAAGCAACAGGCTCATGTAAACTGAAACCGAAATGCAAAATTCAGGCCGGTCCGTCAGGCCGGGCTTATGTAAACACCCACGTTTTACTGACAAGGAAGTTCAGGTCTGACTGTGGCTGTACTGCCTTCTCCGCAGGCCCTCGTTGCAAGATCCTGTAAATTTTCTTGGCAAAACTTGGCACGGAATAATTTTGCATAATTAGGTACCTATTGTTAATAGCCATGGCTATATCCGAAGATTTTGAAGGACACTGAAGACTTACGACATATGAATCCTAGCTTTAAAAAGAAGAAATTGTTGATAATTTTCGGCAGGAATAATCAACGAAAATGCATACTTTTCCAGTTTCCACAACCGACTGAAACTTGAATTACGCTACACTGCAGGCCCTCTCAAAACTGTGGCCCCCAGGGCCTCGCCTCGTTGTGCATAATGGGATCAGTCGCCATTTTGTTTACGTGCTCTTGCAGGCTCTCCAGAAAACGTGTGTGACCTGTCCATGATGCAACGAGGGCCTGAGGAGGAGGCAGGTGGCTGTACGCAGGCGCAACTTGGTTCGGCCAGAGTAACTCATTATAAATTCAATACGGCGGACAATTTCGTGATCTTTCATGTCACTAGCAGGTAATAACAGAAATCCCCGCTGGCTCCTGATTAATAGATGTATTCACGCGGCCACTGAACTCCTTTCATATTTCATCAGATTTCATCCCAAATTTAGAAAGCCATCAAACATATTATTTAACGCCGTAGTTATATGTCTGACACCGCACCCATAGCTAGCCTCGTACCCAGGCGCCTACGACAGAACACGCGGGGAGAGGAAGCGGCAAAGTGCCTGGCAGAAAATGTTTTTAACATGGCGGAACGGTGTTTGTTATTACTGTATACATGCATGATGATTGTAAAGGAAAGTCTCTGAAATGTAACGAACGATAAATATGCAGTGAAATTGGAGAATTGGTGCTATGATATTTACCTAATTTAAATATTGAGTACTGAATGAAACATTTAATTTGACGCCAATGAATGGCAAACATCAAGTTGATGTTTTGAGACGATATGGCGGGAAAATAATACCATAAAACGTATAACAAACAGGCTATATACCATGCCAGAAATAAGACCGGTAGTTTCATAATTTTTTTCTCATTATTTATCTTATTTCTGGCATAATTTGAAACAGACAAATCTATAGAATAATAAAGCTTTACACTGTACTCAAATTTACAAACATACAAATATTTGGCATTCAGATAGTCTGCAGACCTCGAACGGTTGAAACATCTCGATCAGATAAACCCGAGCGGAGACCGGCGGTCTCCAGACTTTAGCTGTATTTAAACGAATATATATATATATATATATATATTACTCAAGTTTGACTCAAATTACCTTCAATATATATTTAGACTCCTCAATTTCAATTTCGGCTCCAAAATGTAGGTTCAACATAACCCCCAGTTTCACTTGCACTTCCTCCAACCTCATTTACTGTATATCTTGCAGTAAATGTCCCATGCTTTACATCGGAGAAACTGGAAGACGTTTAGGTGACAGGTTTGTTGAACACCTTCGTGATGTCAAAAACAATGTGCAAAACAAACCTGTTGCCAGGCACTTCAACAGTGCCAACCACTCCTTTTCCAACATGAAAATCTGTGCCATTCAGCCCATTACAGGTTGTAACGATACTCGTCGTAAACAAGAAATGCGTCTCATTTACAAACTTGGTACCATTCACCCTCACGGCCTCAATGAGCGATTCTCTTTCATTTAGCTCACTCCACCACCATATTCCACACCTTTTCCTTAACCTTTTTCTGATGATTTAAATAGTAATTTATAACCTGTTTCTTTGCCCATTTGCAGGTAGCTGACCCACAAATTGGGTCAGCACCTGCAAACAGGCTAAAATTACATATTAATTTATTTGTTTACTTTGTTTTTATTGACTTACATGTGTTCACGTGATTCCCATTGTAGCTCTGCTATAAATACGCGTGACCACATGTGAGTTGTTTACTAATTTCTCCTGACGAAGGGCCTTCGCTCGAAACGTCGAGAAGATTTTTCTCTGTTTTTCAGGCCAACGTGACTCAACCCTGGTAATATTTATACCTTCAATATAGTTATTTTCCGAAGGAACTAATCAATTATATCCATGGTTTCGGCAAAAAAGTATTTGAAAAGGTAGAATATCGCCCGATTGGGTAAGATTGAAAAAAAATATTCAGAAATCAACAGCCGCTGCTCGCACGTTCAGATGCGCACCATGGGTACGAGGCTGACCCGTTCGAATAATACAGTTTATTTCAAACTTTGTTTGTCGGACCTATAGCCGTACTTAGAACAAGCTATTAGCTTTCGACACCATCATAAAGATCTAGTGTCGAACCTATATTTTTGCCAATTTTAAAGAATCTTCTCTGATTTACAAAAAATAATAATAGATTTTCCAAGAATGTCATGGATTTATACTGTATAAGTATAGGTTATTTTGAGGTCACGAGGGGATATGTGATTTATTCACCGAGAGCGATATAACATACTTAATTTTCACATGGGCGAGGTTAATAGGAGTTACAATAGAAAAGAAGTATTCGGAGGGGAATATTGGAGGGGAATATTAGAGGGGAATATTAGAGGGGAATATTAGAGGGGAATATTAGAGGGGAATATTAGAGGGGAATATTAGAGGGGAATATTAATATATTGTTTTTCCGGGGCTATTGAATATATTCCCCGAAAAGAACAAAGGAAACCAAGGCATGTGAAAATTAAATAAGTTTATTGATTTTCAAAAAATTTATAGATATTCAAAGATTGTAATGAATTCTCAAGAATTCTTATGGATTTTTGAATTTCTAAGCATTATCTAACTTTGTTTGTTTGTTTGTTTGTTTGTTTGTTTGTTTGTTTGTTTGTTTGTTTGTTTGTTTGTTTGTTTGTTTGTTTGTTTGTTTGTTTGTTTGTTTGTTTGTTTGTTTGTTTATTTACTTACAAATGTTTATACAGGATAGTCATTTCAGTGAGTACACTGTTTTCTAAATGAGACCTGTTAAATAATATAACTTCACTTAAAATATAAATATATATAAACATAAATATATTTATATAAATTTAAAGTAGTTAAAAGTTAAAATCATTCAATTGTTCATAAAATAAGTTTTCTTTGGTTATTCATCGGAGGTGGTAAGTCTTTGTTAATGCACTTTCGCACAATACTACAAGCTCTTCCTTTCAATACTATGGTAATTGGTGTTATTTGTACAGTTGTTCAACTTCTTTCGTTCCCGTTTTTAATAATGTTTTCTGCTCTCTGGTGGAGTCGGTTTAGTTTGTCCGTTTGACTACGGTTTAAATTAATATCCACAATCCTACAATATGTAAGCACCGGTATAACCACTGAAGTGTACCAGATGATTTGAGTTGCGGTTGGGGTAAGGTTCAGAAAGTTCTCATTCATTCATTTGTGCGAAATTTCAAAATTTTAAAACTTTCAAAATACCGCTTGGATTTTTAGATTGGTAAGAATTTTTTGCAAATTTTAAGGAATATTTTGGCGGGTTTTTTAGAAAAATAAAAATAGGTTTTCCTCGAATTTTATGGATTTTCCAAAAATTTTGAATTTGAGAACATTTTGTACAGAATTTTTGGGATTTTCGTATTTTCAGAAATTCATCAATTTTTAGTTTATATTTTATACCAGAAATTTTTTGCAAATTTTTCGAAATTTTTCGCAAATTGTTCGAAATTTTTTCGGAAATAGAGTTTTCAAGAATGGTTATGGCCGGACTTTCAAGAATTGTCGTTCATTCAGGAATTTTTAAAGATTTTTTGCGTATTTTTCGGCGAAGTGTACCGAAAACTGTCTATCTGAAATCGCTTGTTAATGAATAATGGTTGCGAAATAACGACAACAGCGAGCTTGTATCAGTTTCATGAATAAATAACGCCACTGGAACAAGTTGTCTACAGTCTTGTTACAAGACTTACCGAGCCTGTTACAAGCACATATCTTGTTAACAACCGATGAGACTTTTACGAGCATGTAAGCTAAAAATCAATTAACTCAACAAGGGGAAAAAATCGCGATTGAAAAACGATAAAATACAAGCTTTCTACACCCCGCTTTTGCCGACTGTTTTCAGCTGTCGTTTATTAGAATTGCTAATTTTCAAGTAATTTTCGGGTGTTCATTGTTTTGACCTATGACAAGCTTTCATATTAAAGCTATCAACAAAAATTATCTCATATGTACAGATGTTTTAAATACGAATATTAATATTAGACTTAATATGCCCATAGAAAGAGGCTTGGACTGCTCCAAACGAGAGTGATTTCCGGCTTCGAAAATACTCAGTTCACTGGTTTTCCCCATAAGAAACAAATGGCTTAAAAAGCTAAGAAAAATTAACGAAATAATCAATTCTGAAGTCGCCCACTTGTTCTCCGTCTACCTTTGGTTAATAGATCCGATACAACGATAATCGACGATAGATTTTTTTAATCCAGTATAAAGGTACGTTCCGAAAATAACAATAAACTCGTTTATTCCGTACTTGCTGGTGACGGAGTGATAATGTATTTCATCTTAATATGAAGAGGGCTTTATAATGTAAACTACAACAAACGCTTATCAAGTGTATGTGTCGCTGAATTTGTAATTCTAGTTCTCCATCTGAGTCGCGGTAGCTCAATGGTTAGAGCGTCTAATCAGACATTAGAATAGGTCTCAGAAACGCTTTTTGATCATTAGTACAGACGAACGTCTACTGAAACGTCTGTTACATTACACCAAACGTACTATATATGTACATACGAACAACTCATAATATTATATACGTAAACTATAAATCTACTGAGTCTGAATAGCCCAAGGGGTAGAGCGTCTAAATCCATCTCATTAGAACTGGGCTTATAAGAAAGATTTTCTGAGTATTGGAGCGTGACGAACGTAACTGTAACGTTACACCAAACTTGCAAACGTATAAAACATGTACTAGATACATCTCATATGCAACTCTACATTTGCACCCTAGCTCTCCATCCGAGCCTCGGTAGCTCAATTGTTAGAGCGCCTAACTGGTGATGGGGCTCAGAAGCATTTTCTGAGTAGTAGTTGAACTTTCCAAACGTCTGTTACATTACACCCAACGTACCTGACATGTATAAGTGACAACTCATAATATTCCTTTACTATACATTTCATATGCAAAAGCTACGGGTACATCTGAATTTGACTTTCGGTAGCTCAATAGTTAGCGTTTCATCGGTGATTAGAATGGGGCTAACTTAGAAACATATTTTGAATATTTGAGCTATAATCTTATAAGATCTTGTGCAGATATCTTAGGTAGCGTTTGTATATAATCTTATAACTCTCCGTCCGAGCCTCGACACTCTATAGTCTATCTAGTCAGTATAAGTCAATGGTTATATATAGTCTATAATCGGCCACTTGAATATAAGGTTCGGAAACATTTTCTACCAAACGCCTGTTATTTAAACACATACACATACACTCCACATATACAAACGACTCATATTAAATATATAATTTAACTACATTTCGTATGCCAACACTACTGCTTATACAGCACTACAAATACTACAATAAATTTGTAACCTTAATAGTAGCTCAATGGTTAGAGCGTCTAAACAATAATTTAATTTCAGATTCGATTCCTGTCTGGGCTTAGACACATTTTCTGAGTATATGAGCTCCACGGACGTCTACAAAACGACTGCCATACATTAGACCAAACGTATATACCACATGTACTAATCCCCGAGCCGGGGCGTAGCCGGAGCCCGGTGAGGGTGGTAATCTCGATATGCGTGTAGTCCACTTTATACGCGTGTAGAAAAAGCGAGGGAGACGAAATCTGGGAAATAGTTTATTTATATATATATATTTATATATATATATGTTTGGTATGGTGTCACGCGGTAAGAATTGTTGGACACTGGACAAATAGTATTTTGCTTTCGTTTATTAAAACGAAATGAAATGGAGCACGAAGAAAAGAAGGATACAAACAACCCGTTTAATATATCTTGAAGAGAAACCAGAGAACTTGAAGAAACCAAACGCCGTATGGTAAAAAAAAACTCGATCTGAATTGCAGTATTTGTGGTCACTCCGTGGTCATCATTTTAAAGTTAACGGTAGGATTCTTGTTGTTTTCAAGTTTTCGCTTAACCTAAACAATATACTGCTTCACGTTTTCGTGCTTTCCCTTTGCTCGTCCAAACCATAAATCAGCTTAACTAAAGCTAACTTAAAACACTACCTTTATAAGCTTATGTAGACCTTTTATTATTAAATACTCATCACTCATGGGCTTTGGCGATTTTTTGGGCTGTATTTCCAAATTTTCGACTGAAACGTTGTCTGTTTAATACTTCTTTCTACAATCCGATTCAACCGAATTGTTTTTATCCCGGACTCTATTATAAACATACTTTGTGCAACCAGAATTTAACAATGAAATCTAAGTTTTGCTTTGATATGTTAAATCAGTGTTTAGTCATCTTATCCATAAATTATAGAATTATGTTGAGGATTATCATTTGTTTTTATATCTGTTTGTTTTATATTGGCTGTATACCAGGTGTGCTTATTTTAATCAGAGTGGGTGGTAGGGTGGGGGGTGTTTCAAAAAAGCATTTAATAAAAGTGGGCGAGGGGTTGTTGCATTCATGTATTTCTGGTACGTATATGAACTCATATCGCTCAACTACATCATATACAACTTTGAACTGAATCATAGCTCTTCATCCGAGTCTCAATAGCTCAATGGTCAGAGCGTTTAATCAGCCATTAGAATGGGGCTTAGAAACATTTTCTGAATATTTGAGTTTTAAGGCGGTTTTCCACTAGGCGAAAAATTCTTTTGTCTCGCAAGCTCTCGAGTGTGAGTGGAACTAATTAGCCAAGACAAAAGAAAAATGTCGAGTCGGTCGACAAATGTCGCCTAGTGGAAAACCGCCTTAACCCTAATTTCACGCGTGGCTTTCCGAGACTTCTTTCCTTGACGAGTAAAACCGTCTGGCGTTAGACAGAGTAAAAAGATAAAGTTGTTCCACAACAACGATGCGCATGAAAGGGTTCACCAAAGGGCTGCTAGCGTATTACTACTTGTATACAAACAATCTTAATAACGCTATATACCTTAGCCATCCACCTACGCAATCTTAGTAAATTTCTTATTTATAACCTCGTTTGCTCGGTCTGTATACGGAAAAGTATTTGCTTTCGGTTCTATCGCACAAACATCGCTCCTCGGTCGCTTGGTCTGTACGAAAACCTCAGGCAAATATTTTCCCGTACAGACCTGATCTAGATAAAAACTTTGTACAGAATTTTCGGCTGCAGACTGTCAGCCTTCCTCAGTGACTAAAAAGCGCTATATTTACATGAGACGTTAAAACTTGGTGCATTTACGCATTGTCAACGCTATTAATATGTTCCTATGAGAAAGGCGTGTAGTTCGTTGGGAATTCTTTCCTCTCATTGATTGTGTCTTTGCCTAAAGTTGAGTGCTCTGAAAATAGTCGTTGCTCATAGTTTGTTATTCCTCCGGCTCGTTCAAGAATGGTCGCATACTTTGGGTGAATGTCATGTCCTTTCGTCTCAGCGTGATGTTTAATAGCAGATTCATTATTGGTTCGCCTGCCAGGGTTATGCTCTTTTCCTCGTGAACCCCATGAACGTTTACTTTCTCCGACGTTAGGTAAAGCGGCAATCTTTGCACTTAACTTTGTAGACAATGCCTGGTTACTTTAAAATCTCCAATACGGTCCTTTGCTTTTTTATTGATTAAAGCAGTTCTTATGTTGGCCCATTTTAGTGTCCGTTTAATTTGTTCCGAGATACTTTTTACATAGACAGCAAAACCACCCTATGTAAAAGTAAAAGGTATCTCGGAACAAATTAAGTGGACACTAAAACAGCCAACACAGGAAAACACAAAGAAAATCCATGTTTAATGAATGTCTGTATATGTGATACAGATTCCTCTTGGTTTACATAAACTTTAGCTTTGATTTTCTCGACTTAGACAACGTTTATATATATATATATATATATATATATATATATATATATATATATATATATATATGTTCTAAGGATTTTGGTTGAAGGAAAATTCGAGTGTAGAATATATACATTTTAAGACCAAACCGGGACCAGTTGCGAAAAATGCAACTACACAGGCCGTTCGGCAGGAATTGAACCGACGACCTTGTTTATATATATATATATATATATATATATATATATATAAGTAATATTGGGCATTTCACTCGATTACATAGCGTGTACTAAGGATTTTGGGTGAAGGAAAATTTGGGTGTAGAATATATACATTTTAAGACCAAACCGGGACCAGTTGCGAAAAATGCAACTACACAGGCCTTCCAGCAGGAATTGAACCCACGACCTTGCGATTCTAGTGCAATGCTCTGACACCCGAATATATATATATATATATATATATATATATATATATATATATATATATATATATATATATATATATATATATATATATATATATATATATATAATGTTTCGTTTGACTCGTGTGTCAACTTATTCTTGTTTCCACGTATAATTTCCCGTTTCGGCGATTTCCGGATTTGGTTAACAAATAATTTGTTTGTGTCTTATATACAGTTGGTTGTCGAACCGATCTACGCCATCAGTCATCACAGTGGAATATGGCCTTAACGACTAGACGCATCGGGCTCAATACGCGACGTGGCAGAAAATCGTCGAGAGACGAACAAAATGTTGGACTTGCAATGACGACGAACAGGTCACCGAGTTCTTCTGAAGAGATAGGAGATTTCGATAAGTCGGAGACGAAGAGTTCGAATCCATGTTACATTCTGAGTTCGTTACATTCGAGGGAGCGACGAGTCGATGGCGAAAGAATGATAGGCGAAACATCAATGACGACGGCAAATATCAATCATGAATCACGTTTTCGCGAAACGAAAAACGAAATGAAATCACACGAACTGATTGAGAACGATAGATATCCTAACCGAAACTGTTTTACGGATCAAAATTCAAACGGAGACAATTTGAGAAGCAGGATGGAAATTTTACGGCATAACGTCGGAGAAATTGTTTGCCATTATGAAATATTTATAGAAGGGTTTTTCTTACTGGTATTTATGCTGGCGGTTGTGTATATTTATTGCATAGAAAGGTCATAAATTCACCCGTATGACAATATATATACAATAATTTAAAAAAAGTATGTGAATTCTGTTAGATTTAAAAAAAACAAAAAACTTGCCGAACTACTGACTGGTAATAATATATGAATAAGAACTTCGATGCATTTGTTTACTTTATGCTTAATTACGTTCGCCAGGAGGTTATGTTTTTACCCCTGTCTGTCTGTCTGTCTGTCTGTCTGTCTGTCTGTCTGTCTGTCTGTCTGTCTGTCTGTCTGTCTGTCTGTCTGTCTGTCTGTCTGTCTGTCTGTCTGTCTGTCTGTCTGTCTGTCTGTCTGTCTGTCTGTGATACAAGTGATACTAGAACTCTTATTGACATTATCCTCACAAACAAACCACATCGTATAGTATCTAGTGGGGTTATACATCTGAGCATTAGTGATCATAGTATGGTGTATGCTATAAGAAAAATATCTGTCGCTTCTAAAACAACACATACTATCACTGAAATAAGGAACTTTAAAAATTTCTGTGTTGATGATTTTAACGACGATCTGAGGAATACTCCTTGGGCCGAAGTTAATAAATTTGATGATCCTAACCAGATGTGGAACTGTTGGAAGATGATGTTCCTAGGAGTTATCAATAAACATGCACCGTTAAAAAAGAAGAGAATTAGAAATAAGAAATCTCCGTGGTTAAATGCCAGAATTAAGAGATCGATGATAGATCGGGACAAATTGAAATCAACGGCCATTAGAACGAACACTTCTGAGGATTGGTCAAATTATAAAAAAGTTAAAAATCGTGTAAACAATGAAATCAAGGAAACTAAGACCCAGTATTATCAAGAACACTTCCGATCCAATTCCGGCAAACCACGGGAGATATGGAAAACGATTAACGAAGTCATGTCAAGAAACACTAAGAATGATGGCAATATTAACTCGATTAAGACAAATGCAGGCTCCACCACAAGTCCAGAGGTCATGTCTGAAACATTCAATACATATTTTACCGAAATTGGTGATAAATTGGCAGACAAATTGCCTGATTCTACCAAAATTTATTCAGATTTTCTAGTTCCAGTTAATAGTACATTTCAGTTAAGACAAGTTTCTTTACCTGAGGTTCTTAAGTTACTTAAAAACCTCCCAACAAACAAAGCAACTGGTCTTGACAATATTCCGTGTCGCCTTGTAAAACTGGCTTCACCGTTCATTGCTGACTCGTTGTGCAGCATTTTCAACATGTCTATTTTCTCTGGAATCTTTCCATCAGAATGGAAAGTTGCAAAAATCATTCCTATTCATAAAGATAATGAAAAGGACGTACTTAATAATTACAGACCAATTTCCATTTTGTCAACCATTTCAAAAGTGTTGGAAAGGTTGATATACAACCAATTGTATGAATATCTTTCCAAAAACGAACTATTATCTAAGTGTCAATCTGGTTTCAGACGTTTTCACTCAACTACAACTTCACTTCTGGATGGTACCAACGAATGGTATGCCAACATGGACCAGGGTAATTTGAACTCTGTAGTCTTTGTTGACCTATCAAAAGCTTTCGACACAGTAAACCATTCGATTTTACTCAAAAAACTTTCCTATTATGGGTTGCATACAGAAACTGTGAAGTGGTTTAACTCGTATTTAACTGAAAGAAAGCAACAATGTCTTGTAAATGGTTATCTCTCATCGCCTAAAACGATTAAATGTGGCGTTCCACAAGGTTCTATACTTGGTCCCTTGCTTTTTCTTATTTATATAAATGATTTGCCAAACTGTTTAAAACACTCAAACCCAAGAATGTTTGCCGATGACACTAACATTACTACCTCCTGTAAATCAATTACCAAACTTATTCAGTTGGTCAATACTGACTTAAATAATTTAAATGATTGGCTGTTAGCAAATAAATTGAGTTTAAATGTGACAAAAACAGAACAAATGTATATTGCATCTGATAACTCGCTAAATAAAATAAGTGACTTGGCAACTATACATCTCGCGAACAAACAAATAGAAAGAGTAAGGAAAAGCAAATCACTTGGAATTACCATTGACGAGAGGCTTTCTTGGACATATCATATAGATATAGTGTCGAAGAAAGTTTCTTCAGCAATTGGTGGACTTAGACAAGTCAGATCCTTTATTAACAAAGAAACTGCGATAACCATTTACAATTCACTTATCCAGCCGCTGTTTGACTATTGTGACATTGTGTGGGATTCTCTTGGAGCGTTACAGGCCACAAGGTTGCAAAAGTTAAATAATCGGGCTGGTCGAACAATATGCCAATTAGGGTACGAAGTTAGATCTAGCTTAATAAGAAGCCAACTTGGATGGTCAACTCTCGAGGAAAGACGGAGTAAAAACAAATGTATTATTATGCATAAAATTCTTCATGGCAATGCTCCGGCATACTTGAAGCAATGTTTTCTCTATGCTAATCATGGAAGGGAATACAACCTTAGAGGTAGTGAAAATCTTATTTTGCCAAAACCAAAAACCGAATATTTAAGGAAAAGCTTCACATTTTGTGGCGCTAAATTATGGAACAGTCTTCCAATCCATTTGAAAAATCAAGTTACTTTGTCGTCTTTCAAGCGAGAATTGACATCCCTCAGTTCCTCTAACTACTAACGTAACTATTAAACTATTTGTATATATAACATTGTAAATACTGTATATTTTCTCTAATTTAATTAACTTATATTCGGCTCTTATGAAAAGCAATTTTTAATTGATAAGACTCCGAATTTAAATAAAGTTTTCTCTCTCTCTCTCTCTCTGCCTGTCGGTCTGTCGGTCGGTCGGTCGGTCGGTCTGTCTGTCTGTCTGTCTGTCTGTCTGTCTGTCTGTCTGTCTGTCTGTCTGTCTGTCTGTCTGTCTGTCTGTCTGTCTGTCTGTCTGTCTGTCTGTCTGTCTGTCTGTCTGTCTGTCTGTCTGTCTGTCTGTCTGTCGGTCGGTCGGTCGGTCGGTCGGTCGGTCGGTCGGTCGGCCGGTTTGTTTGTTTGTTTGTTTGTTTGTTTGTTTGTTTGTTTGTTTGTTTGTTTGTTTGTTTGTTTGTTTGTTTGTTTGTTTGTTTGTTTGTTTGTTTGTTTGTTTGTTTGTCTGTCTGTTTGTCTGTCTGTCTGTCTGTCTGTCTGTCTGTCTGTCTGTCTGTCTGTCTGTCTGTCTGTCTGTCTGTCTGTCTCTGTCTGTCTGTCTGTCTGTCTGTCTGTCTGTCTGTCTGTCTGTTTGTCTGTCTGTCACCAGGGGCCGGTTGTACGAAGGGCGCTTAAGTCGCTATCCACCGTTTAACTCACTATCCACCGTATAAAATTTAAACGCTTGGGAAATCGCGTTGTACGAAGCCTGTTTAGCGCTATCCACCGGTTAAATTTCGGCAATCCAGCGGATAAATTTAAACGGTGTCTTGAGACCGTTTAAATCACTATCCGGCGGATAAAACGTTGTGTGTGTTGTCAATTTTAACAAAAATAAACAAAATGGCGTTGTACAGATTACCTGGCATCTATTTGTATGCACTTCCACGAGAAAATAGAGGAGCAGATAGAGTGTTTAGACGTGAAATTGACAACGTACTGCAATTACGATGACGAGCTACGGAGACGATACCATTTCGGTAGGCAAACCATCGCCTATATAATCCATCTTGTACAAGACGAAATAAGTCCCAAAACTAATCGCAGCCACGCCGTTTCGGCCACAAATCAAGTGTTAATATTATACTTCGATTTCTGGTGTCGGGAAGCTTCCAACAAGTGACCGGAGATACTCTTGCGAGCTTGGATAAGTCCACTGTCTGCCGAATAATACGTCGTGTGATGTTGCTCTCTCCTGTATTAAAAGTTAACCAATTTCTTCAATTTCCCCAATTGCAAGAAGCCCGTGACACGGTAAAATAAGGTTTTTACGAGATCCCCAATTTTACCGATATTTTCCTCAGCAAGCTGAAGAATTAGAGCGTGGTTTTCAATTATCACTCTTTTATTTTCCCTTTGAAATTTACCAACGAGAATAACCGGTTTTTTCCTGCTTTCCCTGGTTAAATTTGAGCTTATCCGACGGATAGTTAAACGCGACGCTAAACGGCCTTCGTACAACACAAATTTATCCACTGGATAACTATCCGTCGGATAGTAAATTTATCCGCTGGATAGCGCTAAACACCGTTTAAGTTAAACGCCTTTCGTACAACCGGCCCCTGGATATCTCAAAAACTATTGCACCGATTTTCATGAAAGTGTGCAGAAGGGTTGGCCATAGACCAACGACCAATCCATTAAATTTTGGTTTAATTTAGTCAAAATGTGGATGAGAAATTAATGAAAATCTGACCGCAAGATTCTCCGTGTATAAGAAATGCTTGATTGCGCTCATTATCTTTATTTTATACAAATATTCTTGCATAATTTTGGTACGAGTGCAATCAAGCATTTTATTCATCCATACATATGTTGGTCTTGTGAGCAAGTCTGGTTAGCGGGATGCTCGTCCTCTTTTTAAATATTAATATTTCAGTTCGTTTGATGTAAATATCGCATGTTGCGACGACACACGTGCATAATGAGTTATCAAAAAACGTTATATAACTTTGCTATTGTCAAGTACAATCACTTGAAGATCTACATGTTTAGTGTTCTGGGCGAAACATACGCACATGTTTCCCTCGAATTATTTTGGTTTGATAACAGCAAAGATATAACTTTTTTCAGTAACTCATTATGCGCATGTGACGTTAAAATGTTTGATATGCATATCAAACAAAATGAAATATCTCAAGAACGAAGCAAGGAAACGAAAAACTTCAAAGATGTTACTCTACCATTTTAAGTGTTCTTTCAAATAAGATGGACATACTTTTCGTTTCATAGGCAAAATTAATATTGCGGCGCCTTGACAAGTAGCTGCTGAGTGGCTCACGTTAGGTAGCTTTATATTCTGGGTGTCACATTTTTTGGAATCTGTGTACGCTTACGCTAGGCAGCGGAATCCTACGATATAGCCCGCGGAATCGTATGCTATAGCCCGCAGAATCGTACGCTATACCACGCGAAATCGTACGCTATAGTCAGCGGAATCGTACGCTCAGCTGGCGAAATCGTACGCTATAGCCCGCGGAATCGTACGCTATAGCCCACGAAATCGTACGCTATAGCCTGCGGAATCGTACGCTATAGCCCGCGGAATCGTACGCTATAGCCCGCGGAATCGTACGCTATAGCCCGCGGAATCGTACGCTATAGCCCGCGGAATCGTACGCTATAGCCCGCGGAATCGTACGCTATAGCCCGCGGAATCGTACGCTATAGCCCGCGGAATCGTACGCTATAGCCCACGAAATCGTACGCTATAGCCTGCGGAATCGTACGCTATAGCCTGCGGAATCGTAAGCTATAGCCTGCGGAATCGTACGTTATAGCCTGCGGAATCGTACGCTATAGCCTGCGGAATCGTACGTTATAGCCTGCGGAATCGTACGCTATAGCTTGTGGAATCGTACGCTATAGCCAGCGGAATCGTACGCTATAGCCTGCGGAATCGTATACTATAGCCCGCGGAATCGTACGCTCAGCTGGCGAAATCGTACGCTATAGCCTGCGGAATCGTACGCTATAGCGCGCGGAATCGTACGCTATATCGCGCGGAATCGTACGCTATAGCCAGCGGAATCGTACGGTAAAGCGCTCTCAATTCGTCACAATTTATGCTACAAAAATAAAATCGATGTCGTTAGAAAGCTATTAATTTGTAGAACACAATGTTGTATTTAATTTTCCAATAAACACAAGCCAATAATAGTTGTAATTTTTTTAAGTAAAACCAGAGGGATTCACTCTGGGCAGTTCAAGTACAAGACGTTTTATTTTGTTCAAATTTTTTTGCAGATTCAAATATTTTAGTAACAAAACGGTGTCGGCGTTTTTGATATGTTTCTGATTTTATTGACGACCAAAGTTGAAAGTGCTGTTTTTCGACAAAATATATCAACAGACAGGTAATAGAAAATATACAAACAAACAAACAAACAAACAAACAAACAAACAAACAAACAAACAAACAAATAAACAAACATACATACATACATACAAACCACAGCAGATAACTGTAAATTTTGTCTTAACGAGGAAATGTTCTACTGGTTGATGACCCGTAAGTTCTTGGTCGCAAGCTTGAGAGTGAATTGTCTGGCAAAGGTAGAGGGAGTCTCCCTTCATCTTGTGGCGGCAAGTTTAGGAAATCGGGGAATATATCCTCAGGACCACCTGTAAATTAAAATGGATTAAAATATTTATTTAAAGTATATAACATAAAAATGAGGTTTGTTTGATACAAAAGAACTCTTGAAATAACAAAGAATATCAATTTACGGCTTTTTCCTATTTTAAAAAAGTAGAGTGTTGCGTAGGCAGTGTTTTAAATTGAGGAAACTGAAAAGGCCGTAAACTTCTGAGAACAATTGGCCATTTCCCCAAAGAGTTGAAGACTGGTGACGGGTTAGGAACGCTAGGGAACTTGAGATGGTTTGGAGGGACATTTTCGCTGTGCTTACGCTATCAAGCCTGAAATATGCCCTTCCACGATCCCAAGTACCCTAACACCGCTGCCAAACGTTTGCGCACGCGTGAATCGGCTAGAATATACATCAAGAGAAGTCGTGGCGACAACAACGAGACAGCGAAAACTAAGACTCGACTATTTATTTGTGTTTTAAAAAAAGGGTAAAGAAAATTACGAAGGGGTAATTTCAGAATATGTTACAATATTGACAAAAAAGCCATGCACAAATTACCTACCTTATCTTTTTGGTAGTATGCTTATAATTTTAACTTTTGGGTCGGACTCTCGGACCAGTCCAAATATTTCAGTGTTTTCCCGCTCTTTTTTTGAGGACGAGCTCGGAATGCGCAAAACGTTTGGCAGCGGTGTTGGGTACCCTAACGTTCCTAACCCGTCCAGTCTTCAACTCTTTTGGGAAATGGCCAAGTATCAATTAATGTCGTATATTTCCCTCACCAATACTGGCAATACTAGACGATATTCATGAGGGACAATTAGACTAAACGTTCCTGATTATACTATTAATGAGGAAATCTCCCTCATAATAATCATCGGAGCGATGCTCTCCCCTAGCTAGTGACTGTGGTCTGAACAACCCTGTCATGATTGTTGCAAAGCTGAATTCATCCTCTATATTTCATCTTGGTTTAGCCTCCAAAAGTTATGGGATATAATATATATGGGATATAATTTGCATTTGTGCATGTGTCCATTCTTTTGTTTATTTCCTCGGTAACCGATAAGGCTCATTGAAATTTGCACTGTATTTCATTTTTCTGCACTCTATTACACCTTTTCTACACTGTATTACTTTAAAATTGTACTCCTAAAGACCAATCAGAATGCAGTAATTTTGTCATTTACATTATTAAATCACTAATAACCCTCAATGCCCTACATCTACTTATAATAAATTAATATTTTTCATTATTTATTCTTTTATATTTCATTATTTCGTTCTTTTAAATAAAAAACCCCCTGAACTTTGGCTTCATAAGCACTTCTAACAAGGTAAATCTAGTCAAAATGAAAACTATAGAAATGTTTCAATATTTAGTATGATCACCATATAAAATGGGAGGATTCGTCTGTTCTTGCCAGCGACAAGCACTATACTTCAGTCGAAGAATGAGGAAATCTATTGACGTTTTAAAAAATCCTACGATTTCACAAGAGAGTCAGCCATTGAATAGCACTTGGTTAGCTCTCTGGTCAACAATCCTGACACCATTATGTCATTTAATAAATTTTAGACTAAACGTAAACACGTAACTACGCTATTGTATTTTTACGTAATTTTGGTTGTTACGTTGTTTTGTTTTTTATAAGACGTGAGTCAACACAATGTTGGCATTTACTTTGATCAAAGTTGATAGAAAATAAACATGGTTTGGAAACCAGGAAAACTTCAAACCGGTTAAAAATCGAACTACGATTCACGTTGAAAGGTACCTGAAGGTGTACAAATCCTTTGTTTTAGCTTTATCAATATTTAAACAGTACGGTTGAGCGATTGAACCCAAATGTTGCTATTGGGTGATTGCTTCATTATACTGTTAAAGTATACGTTTAACAGTGTAGAAAACGCGTGACGCTTGAATGGACTACATGATGTATAAACTTTAATAGAAACAACTGAGAGTTCAATCTATATGTCTAGTACATAAG
The DNA here is from genome assembly GCA_964035015.1 of Corallium rubrum. Lineage (NCBI taxonomy): Eukaryota > Metazoa > Cnidaria > Anthozoa > Scleralcyonacea > Coralliidae > Corallium > Corallium rubrum. Next base: position 16,178,143 of record OZ036004.1, on the reverse strand, counting down.
ATAACTACAACAACAGGAAGTAAGCCCCTCAGAGAGCGTCTGGATAAATGACTATCTGTCAAGATGATTGATGATGTTCTCTTATTTTCGCGCCTTAACCTGAATTAATATTAACACTCCCTCTCGAAAATAGAGAACTATATATGCAAGTCTTTAATCTAATAAAGTATTATCGTGTCCGTCAACTATTCAGATAACATTAGTTACGCCCATAAGGTCTCTGAAACGTTGAAATAAAGTCTTTCCTAATGCTTTAGTTAATAGGTCTGCTACCATCTGGTCTGTAGGACAATGTTCCAAGGTGATTTCGGAATTGTCGACCTTTTCACGAATGAAATGATGCTTGATGTCGATATGCTTCGTTCTGGAATGATACTTTGGATTCTTGGATAAGGCTATTGCTCCTTGGTTGTCCTCTTTGATGATTGTACTTTCTTCTTGAACAAAGTTGAGATCATGAAGTAATGCACGTAACCACACTGCTTCTTGACATGCAAGGGATGCTGCAACATATTCGGCTTCTGTTGAAGATAAAGCCACAGTACTTTGTCGTTTACTAGCCCAGCTAATAATTCCACCACACAAAGAAAATAGATATCCCGACTGAGATCTCCGTCCATTTGGGTTACTACCCCAATCAGCGTCAACAAATCCAGATACTCGTACTGTATCTAGCTTAGAACCATCGAATTTAATTCCGTAATCCATTGTTCCTTTAATGTAACGCAGGATTCGCTTTGCTGCTTTCCAATGTTCAAGGCCTGGATTTGAACAGAATTGACTAACCACTCCTAAAGCATGTGCAAGGTCAGGTCTTGTACCAGTTACTGCATAGGTCAGACTACCAACAAGTGCTTGATACTTGGTCTTCTCTATCGGATCTCCCTCATTTGGCAATAACTTTGTGCTTTGATCAAGAGGAGTTGAGACTGGTTTGCAATTCTCCATTCCAAACTTCTTTAGTAAGCTTGTGAGATACTTGGTTTGATGCAGCAGCATGAGCTTCTTGTTTCGTTTGCGTTCGATCTGGATTGCAAGACAGTAGTGGACTTCTCCAAGATCTTTCATTTCAAATCGGCTCTTCAAAGCTTCTTTCTCTCTGCGCAACATCTTCTTGCTGTTACTTGCTATTAATAAGTCATCAACGTACAAGGCTACCAACATGTCTCCCTCTCGCTTTATGTAGAGACATGGGTCGGACTTGCACTGTATATACCCTGAATTCTTGAGAAATTCGTCGATTGTATTGTACCAACATCTAGATGCTTGCTTTAGACCATAGATGCTTTTGTTCAACTTGCAAACCAAATGTTCTTGGCCTTTCTCAACATACCCTTCAGGCTGCGTCATGTAGATTTCTTCTTGTAATTCTCCGTTAAGAAATGCTGTGGAAACATCCATTTGATGAACTTCTAAGTTCAACTGATTTGCTAATGCGAGGATCGTACGGATTGATGTGTAACGTACTACAGGAGAAAATGTTTCCTCGTAGTCTAGACCAGCTTCTTGTGAAAAACCTTTTGTAACAAGACGGGCTTTATGTCGCTCAATAGATCCATCAGCATTGTATTTCACTTTGAAAACCCACCGACAATCAACTGCATTGCGTCCTTCCGGGAGTGGTCCAAGTGTCCAAGTGTTATTCTTTACGAGAGATGAGTATTCATTGTCGAGAGCTTCTTTCCATTGTGCTTTATCAGGTGAAGTTAAAGCTGCTTCAAGTGTTGTAGGCTCTTCAGAAATACCCTCTGTACTGCTACATGCTGCATTGTGTTTCCACCAATCACCAGTGATTGCACCATCTCTATAGGGTGGCATTCTACTTCGCTCTGAACGGCGTGGCAATTGTTCTGACTCTTCTTGATGGTTGTCAGTGTCTTGTACTTCAGTTTCTTCTTCAGCATCGTCATTGGTAACTACACTTTGATCTTCATTTACTGGCTCCTCTGGCAAATCTCCTGCCACTTGCTTGTCAGCTTCTTGTTGGTTGCTTTCCTCAGCATCATCCTGGCGAATTACACTTTGTTGTTTCTCTGACTCTTCTGGCGACTCTTCTTCCATTGCTTGTTCTTGGTTGTCAGGTGCACGTTCCAAACTCTTGGTGTACTGTGGTGCTCTGACACGTTCGTCAAAGTTATTCTCCTCAAACAGGACATCTCTGGATAAATGCACTTTTCTTGCTTTAGGATCCCATAGTCTATATGCTTTGCTCTCGAGGCTATATCCAATGAAAATGCATTTCTTTGATTTAGCGTCCCACTTCTTTCTGGTTTCTTTGGCGATGTGCATGTAAGCGTTGCACCCAAAAACTTTCAAATTTGAAATATCTGCTTTCTTGCCCATGAAACTCTCGTAAGGGGTCATATTCTCCACTGCAACGGTTGGACTACGATTTCTAAGCATAACTGCAGTTGCCACAGCTTCACCCCAGTACCCATAATCAAGTCCTGCATTGTGCATCATTGATCTTGCTGCTTCTTGTATGGTTCTGTTCATTCTCTCGGCGACTCCATTCTGCTGTGGTGTTCGAGGAATGGTCAACTGCCTCTGGATTCCTTTCTTGCGGAGGTAGTCAACAAATACTTTCAAGGTGTATTCTCCACCATTATCTGAACGCAAGATCTTGATATTCTTTCCAGTCACATTCGTAACCATTGCTTCATACTCCTTGAATTTCTCAAAGACTTGATCTTTATGTTTCATGAAGTAGACTGCTGTGAATCTGGACTTATCATCAATGAATGTTACGAAGTAACGATTTCCTCCATGACTCTTCGTTTGCATGGGACCACAAACATCGCTATGAACAATCCCTAGGATTTCGGTTGCTCGAGTTGCTTGTTCTTTAGGAAATGACATCCTGTTTTGCTTGCCCTTTGCACAACCATCGCAAAACGTTGATTCTTGTGAAGACTTGAATTTCAAACCTTGGACAAGTTCCTCGTCTCGTAGCTTCCTCAGGTTCTTTAAGCCCAAATGTCCGTATCTTTGGTGCCATAAATGTTCTGAGCACTCTCCGGTAGCAGCGTTGACATTATGTGACTTTTCCTTCACTTCAAGGACATCAAGAACGAAGAGGTTATCACTCACTTTACCAGAACCCACCAGATTTCCACTCTTGTCTATGATGACACACTTTTGCTGATCAAACGACATAGCATGTCCTTTCTTGGTAATGGCACTAACAGAAAACAGATTTTTGGCTAGGTCTGGCACATACAAAACATCTTGTAATTCAGCTTGCTTGTAATTCTCGCCAACTTTGACTTGTAAACAAACTGACCCTTTTGCAAGTGCTTCTATTACTCGGTTGTCTCCTAAGCGTACTTTCTCTGGAGTAGCAAATTCGACATAATCTTCCATTGAATCCTTTTGATGAGACATGTGCTGTGAAGCGCCTGAATCTATATACCACGTCGAACTGTTGTTGGCATGTTTCGAACTCCAAAATAAAGTGTGTTGTTCCACGGTAACAGTAGATTTATTCGCACAAGACGCATTGGCTTGAGTTCCTTTCTTTTCTTCAGATTGAACTTTCTTCGGTTTCCGGCAATCTCTAGCCCAATGTCCTAGTATCCCACAATTGTAGCATTTCCCTTTCTTCTTACCTTTAGGCTTTTCGTGTTGTTTACCTTTCGATGTGAGAAGAGCTTTCTCTGTATTGTCAACAGGAAGAGAAATTTCTTTACGCTTGTGTTCTTCATGAAGTAATCTTGCAGTGACGAATTCCAGTTTTAAATCCTCAGCGCGAGATTCCAAAGCCATGATTAAATTATTATACGAATCAGGAAGACTACATAACAACGTTGCAACTTGATCATCTTCGGAAATTGGAGCGCCTACAGCCTCAAGTTGTTCTGCCAAAGCTTTCAACTTGTTGATATGCTCCGTCATCGTATTGTTCTCGGCCATTGTCATTGTAAAATACCTCTTACGCAGAAATAACTTATTCGCTAACGATTTTACCTCGTAGTGGCTTTCCAGTTTACACCAGGCTTCCTTTGAAGTGTTCGCAGATCGAACCAACGCTAGTTGTTCATCTCCCAGAGATAAACAAATCGTCGCTAGCGCTTTACGGGCACGTCGTTGAAATTGTCGTCGTTGAGCTTCAGTAGTTCCTTCTTCGGCAGGTTCTACCTCATCGCCAGTCACGATGCCCCAAAGATCCTTGTCTTCAAGAACCATTTGCATTTTGAATTTCCACAAATGAAAATTCGTTCCATTGAACTTCTCGATGCGAGACAGCGCCGTTTCTTCGTTTGAAGCCATGCCAACATTCTCAGGTTACTTTCGCAAATAATAAATGTCGTACATCCAAGTTGCCCAAACTTAGCTCTGGGCCCATAACCTGTTAAAGTATACGTTTAACAGTGTAGAAAACGCGTGACGCTTGAATGGACTACATGATGTATAAACTTTAATAGAAACAACTGAGAGTTCAATCTATATGTCTAGTACATAAGATAACTACAACAACAGGAAGTAAGCCCCTCAGAGAGCGTCTGGATAAATGACTATCTGTCAAGATGATTGATGATGTTCTCTTATTTTCGCGCCTTAACCTGAATTAATATTAACATATACAGGTTGCGAAAACACAATATCATTAGTAACCATGGAAGTGCACACATTTCCATAAACCTGCATGAACAAAAACATAAAACAACGACTTTTATCTTCTATTAACTATGTTCTGATAAAGACCTGAGTCAACATGTCGAAAGCTCAGCAGCAAATAACAATGTGCTCTCGACCAATCAGAGGCTGAGATAGCCTAGCCTTCACCAGGGCCATTTGTTTCCGCCATTTTGTTTTTGATCTTCATCTTGGTCCAACCACTGACCTATATATATAACTGGACTGCGTGCTCCTATTACCTTTGAGTTAGGAAAAGTGTCCCCATTTTCACTTTCAAAATGGCGGCATTTATGGGTCCTTTTGCTAATGGTGAAGGTCGCTGACCGATACCTAAGATCTCTATTAGTTCGTGTTGGACATGTTCGGTATTTCACTTTTTTTTACGAAAACTAAGCTATTTGGTCGGATAAACTGTACGTATGTTGTAGCCAGATGAATTATCTTTCTTCCAGTATATTTAATAGCTTCTACAGTGGTTTATTTCTCGAGAAAACATTCGGAGAAGACATTATAATACATACGGAATAAAAATTCAAAATAGCGGCCGCTATTATGATTTGGACATGTTTGGTATTTCGCTTTTTTTAGGGAAACTAAGCTATTTGGTCGGATAAACTGTACGTATGTTGTAGCAAGGTGAATTATCTTTCTGCCAATATATTTTATAACTTCTACAGTAGATTGTTTCTTGAGAATATGTTCGGAGTAGACGGACTAGGCAAACTTTGTCGAATTTTTGCCAAGTCAGCATAATATCGTCCTGGTCTCGAGTTTGTGTAAACAAAATATTTGCTGAGCGGCCCGGATTGTTTTCTTGATAAGAGTCTTATTGTAGTTCTGAACTACAATAATAATATTCCTAGACAATTACTGTTGTAGCTTTCTAGCAGTCTGAATTAAAGACGTGCCGGCCGGCGGTACTGCACGAACACTTGGCAATAAAATAAACAAGAGTGTCAAAATACACATGGTCATGGAAATCTACAAACATTTCGTTTTATAAAGTCGCCAGCTCTATAAAGAACCGCTGAAGATCACGAGAAAATCGTAAAGAAGCGAGGCGTACATGGGAGGCGATATTCCTGTTTGGTGATTTGGTCAGACAAATAATCCAGCAGGCCTCGTGAGTCGTTCCACAAGAAATTAACAATGACCAACCTGCATGCATTAACTCTTTCCTGCTCGAATTTATTGCTCTTTCCTCTTTAGTATTTTGTTCTGGCTAATAACGCCAGACGATTTTATTCACCTCTTGGGGAAGCCTTCACAAGAACAATTTTTCTCTAACTCTTTTCTGTCCGAATTGGTGTTTAGTATTTTATTCTGGCTAACGCCTGACGATTTTATTCACCTCTGGGGAAGCCCTCGCATAGGAACGATTTATTAATAAAGTAAGAAAATCGCTTTGTATTTACAAAAATATTCTTTTTTCCTACGATAAGTACGTGTCAGTGGTCGCTACCATTAGCAGAAGGACCCATAAATGCCGCCATTTTTAAAGTGAAAATGGGGACACATTTTTGGCCAGCACCCGCAGTCCAGTTATATATAAAGGTCAGTGGGTCCAACCCTTTACAAATGGCCCTGGAAACGAGGTTGGCATTTGCTCTGAATAAAACCCGAGTCAACAGGTAAAATGTTCAGCAATAAATGATACACGTAGTGTTACCACAAATTCTCGCTACTATTAGAAATAAAACTTTGCACTAATTAAAAAAAGAAGTAAAACTTTACCTATGATCCCAGGTGGAAAACGTGGTGGAAAACGGGGTAAAAATGGATTAAATATGGGCATATCGGGATAAGGTTGAGGGAGAATGAAATGTCCAGTATCCACTCTGTGTCTCTGAACTTGTTGCTGTTTAAAGAGTGCCTTATATTGCTAAAACAAAGAACAGACAAACGTGGAAAATATGACTTCAAACGTTAGAAGAGAATACAAACATTTGCAAACTTAATGGTGAATGATGATGATGATGATGATGATAAAGACGATGATAATGATGACGATGATCATCATATTCACAATCATAGTGGTGATAATAATAACAGTGATGATAATGGTGATAATAATAATTATCATCATCATCATCATCATAATAATAATAATAATAATAATAATAATAATAATAATAATTGGGGTTTTTGGGGTTTTTTTTCTAATAATAATAAAAAAATAATTCACGGCATCCTATAAACAAAAGCTTGTTTGGTACGAAAAAACGAATATTTATAGGTCTTCAAAGCATGTGTGAAGATTAACTGGGGAAATGCATTGTTGTTCTTTTGTTCTGAGACTTCTATTTGTTTGGTTGAAGTGAAATTACGGAGCCAGGCGAAATGTTTTCGTAAGTCTTAGCGTTTGTCTTTTGTTTACTTTCCCTTGATAAACGTCGAAATTATTCAGCGAAACTCAAGCTATATAATAAAACACTTAATGTCTGTTCCCTCGGGAAACAGTTAGTTTTGTTTCCCCTGGGGTCTCGATGTTTCCCTCGACTTCGTCTCGGAAAATATCAAGACTCTCGGGAAAACAAAACTAACTGTTTCCCTCGGGAGCAGAAATTAAGTGTATATAATAATAATAATAATAATAATAATAATAATAATAATAATAATAATAACAATAACAATAACAATAACAATAACAATAATAATAATAATAATAATAATAATAATAATGATAATGATGATAATAATGATAATGATGATAGGGACAAACCATGCAACATTTTTTATTAGTTAGGGCGTTTTTACTTACCTCTTTCCAACAAGCAAAGGTTGTTTTTCCTACTCCTAAAAATACAAAAGAAATTAGGTAAACAAAACATATAACACGTTTATAGTTAAAGTTTCAGTTCTTTTTGCTGTACAAGCTGTCGTAGTTAAACTTAAAAAATTCTGAGCTCCAGATGGGACTCAAACCTTCTCAAAGCCAAAACCTTCCAAGTACTAACCGGACGGTCTAACCATTGAGCCACTGGAAAGTCTGGAACTCAGATGGTAGAAAGAGGTTGTTTACAATATTTAAAGTGCTTATATCACTTGTGGTGTTTTAACGTATTTAAATAGAGCAGAGAAAACCAGTTAATAAGTTATTTTGCCGGTTTTGATTTAGTCAAATAGTTCCTGACATATTGGCTTCTGAACATGGCAATTCTCAAAAATTTCCGTCGTTCATTTGAACACCTTGGGGGCCTGGGACTCAGGAACGAGTCAATCCAAAACAACTACGTTTCGGCTTATTGATTCACAAAAACACATATATTTGACTGAAAAATCGAAGTGTCGAGCTCACACCAGTTTTCCAGTACGCACGAGAGTTCCAACTAAGAAGCCGGTCGGCTTAGGTTCCTGAGTCCCAGGCCCCCGTGCTTAAAAATGAACGACGGAAATTTTTGGCGAAAAGCCGAAATTGGCATGTTTAAAGGCTTATATCTCAGAAACAATTAAAGTAAATCAAAAACGGCAAAATAACTTATTAACTAACTTTTTTGCTCTATTCAAATCACGTTAAAACCCCACAAGTGATATAAGCACTTTAAATATCAAACCGTACGTCTATCACAAGTAATTGTAGAACAAAACCGTTACCTTTCGAAGAACATTAAAATGTTTGTAGAAAATGGCTACCCTTCCACTTGTGACACACGTACGGTTTGATTCGTTCCCAGATGCAAATATCGTAAACAACCTCGGTCTCTGCCATCTGAGTTCTCGTGGCTCAATGGTTAGAACGTCCGGTTAGTACTCGGAAGGTTGTGGGTTCGAGTCCCATATGGAGCTCAGAGATTTCTTAGTTTAACTACTTACGACAGCTTGTACAGCAAAAACAACTTGAACTTTAATAACTTTAAGCTAAAAAAACTTTACTAACGTCGATTGTATTTTGGGAAGAACATGTACTCAAACACGTACTACTAACAGATACGAAGTCGTTAGACGTATTATCAGATACATACCAAAATCTCTTTGGCAAAAAAAGTTCCAAAGTTTTTGGTCGTTACAAATGGAGTAAAGTCCTTTGCAAGTACAAGATAGACGAACAACGTTTGTAGCGGCAATCTTACTGAATATCATTAGCTGGAATACAAAATAAAAAAGCATGTCGTAATTTGTAATGAATAAAACAATCAATCAATCAACTAACTAGCGAACCAACCAATCAACCAACCAACCAACCAAAACATCGACTTACCCATACCCCCATCCACCCACCAACAAACGCAACCAACTACTAACAAATCAATCAATCAATCAATCAATCAATCAATCAATCAATCAATCAATTAATCAATCAATCAATCAATCAAGAAACCAAACAAACAAAACAGCCCACCAACCAAGCAACCAAGCAACCAAGCAGCCAAGCAATTAACCAACCAACCAACCAACCAACCAACCAACCAACCAACCAACCAACCAACCAACCAACCAATCAACCAACCAACCAACCAAGAAACCAAACAAACAAACCAGCCCATCAACAAACCCATAAACCAACCAGCGAAATAAACCAACCCACCAACCAACCATCCAGCGAACCAACACACCAACCAACCAACCAACAACTCAACTAACTAATCAACCACCCACTCACCCAACCAACTAAACACCCACCCACCTAACCAACCAACCAACCATGCAATCAACCAACCTATGAACCAACCAGCCAATGCGACGAAGAATCTGTTCCTTTATTAATATGTACAGTGCCGAAAAAGTCTACATACCTGGGTTTCTGGTGGAAGGCCAACCAGTGAAAACGGAGTAATGAATGCAAGATCTACAATTTTCAAAGTACTATTTAAAACATGAGCAGCAGTGCTTTATCAAATTTTAAACACGAGGCGATAGCCGAGTGTTTAGATCTGATAAAACGCGTAGTGCGAATGTTTTAAATGGTTTCAAAAAATATCCATATAATAAGCTCATATAGAAATCAATTTTGAAAATTGAAGTTGTCTGAGCCGCAAAATCAAAGAAAAAGTTCATCGAAAATAGCGAGCGTGTCTCTGTCACATATAGAGACCACTGACCTCTATATAACTGGACTGCGGGTCCACGATACTTTTATATTGCACGAAGTGTCCCCAATTGAACGGCGCCATCTTTGATTTTCTGGTTTGCTGATTGGTTAATTTTAGACCTAACAAGATAGCGTCCTGTCAGGGTCATCTGTGATTGGTCAATGTCGCGGCTCAGACCTAACAAGATAGCGCCTGATGGCGTGTAATCGGGCCACTTTTTCGTGGGGCACCCGCAGTCCAGTTATATAGAGATCAGTGACAGAGACACGTCACGGTCATGATTTTCCTTTGTGTTTCCCTCATGAATTATTAATGAGTTTTTGAAGATAATCGAATAAGTAAAAGATAAAGCCCGAGGACGCGAAGCGTCCAAGGGCTGTATATCGCATACATTCCGACGTTCGAGGGTTTTATCTGACTTATTTCATGATTGAGGAGGTTTTCCAACAAAGTTATGTCTTTTTTTCTACCTTGGACAAAGATTTTCGTAGTTTTTTTCTTCATTTCTTTTCTAATTAGTATTCAAGGGCTGTATGCTATATACAGCCCGCGGTACATCAAAGAAAACCGACTGAATCATGAAATAAGTAAGAGATAAAGCCCGAGAACGAGGGCTGTATGCTATATACAGCCCCGAGGACGCGAAGCGTCCGAGGGCTGTATATCGCATACAGCCCGACGTTCGAGGGATTTATCTGACTTAATTTATTATTGAGGAGGTTTTCCAACAAAGTTTTGTCTTTTTTTCTACCTTGGACAAAGATTTTCCTAGTTTTTTTCTTCATTTCTTATCTAATTAGTATTCAAGGGCTGTATGCTATATACAGCCCGCGGTACATCAAAGAAAACCGACTCAATAATAAATTAATAGATATTCACATATTCAAACTTAATAAGTAAAACTAAATACAATTAAACGGAGGCAAAAACATGACTGGCAGAGCGAAGAACGAGCGTGTGAGTAAAAACAGATGTTTTTGTAATTTCTTGTCGCTCAAGCACTTTATTATTGTTTCGCTATTTTAATCATTCACCAATCAATAGAAGCACTACAAATTGAGTTTAAAACCCCGAGCTAAACTCGGGTCGGAATGCTAGCAAAGAACTGTCACTTCTTACTTAGTTCCAAGAACTGTCACCATTCTTACTTAGTTACACCTGTGAAAAGCAATTAGCGTCCTAACTCTTGTAAATAAGTTTTCTGACTGGTGTAAATAGTGATAGGTTTTCTGACTCGTGTAAACTGATAGTGATAGGCTTTCTGATTCATGTAAATAGCCTAGTGGAAGGTTTTCTGACTCTTGTAAATAGTGATAGATTCTCTGACTGATGTAAATAGCGATAGGTTTTCTGGCTGATGTAAATAGTGGTAGGCTTTCTGATTCATATAAATAGTGAAAGGTTTTCTGACTCTTGTAACTAGTGAAAGGTTTTCTGACCAGTGTAAATAGTGATAGGTTTTCTGACTGGTGTAAATAGTGATATGTTTTCTGACTGGTGTAAATAGTGATAGGTTTTCTGACTCATGTTAATTATGAAAGGTTTTCTTACACTTGTAAATAGTGAAAGGTTTTCTGACTCGTGTAAATAGTGATAAGTTTTCTGACTAATTTGAATAGTGATATGCTTTCTAATTCATGTAAATAGTGATAGGTTTTCATACACTCTTATAAATAGTGATAGGTTTTCTTACACTTGTAAATAGTGATATGTTTTCTGATTCATATAAACAGTGAAAGGTTTTCTGACTCGTGTAAATAGTGATAGGTTTTCTGACTCATGTAAATAGTGATAGGTTTTCTGACTCGTGTAAATAGTGATAGGTTTTCTGACTCATGTAAATAGTGATAGGTTTTCTTACGCTTGTAAATAGTGATAGGTTTTCTTACACTTGTAAATAGTGATAGGTTTTCTGATTCTTGTAAATAGTGATAGGTCTCTTACTCGTATAAATAGCGAAAGGTTTTCTGACTCATGTAAATAGCGATAGGTAATTTTCTAACTCGTGTAAATAATGATAGGTCCCTTACTCGTGTAAATAGTGATATGTTTTCCTTTGTTTCCGATGTCATTGAACCTTTGACTTGTATGATACACTACAGACCTGGAATGTTTCGGTATTTTCACTTGTCTGAAGATGACTTTGAAATAGAGTCGAAATATTACAATTTTCACTATAGTGCCACTTGTCTTAACTCATATCTTGAGTTTTCAGTATGGCATTATTTTTCGGAATATGTTTTGTTCTATACTTTTTAAAGCACCCTGCATTCAAAATTTTCGTTACCAAAAAGTTTAGTAAGCCATGCATGGAAAGTGCATCTGTAACTATAGTTCTGATAATCTAGTGTTCCCTATAACTAAAAACCTTACGAGATCTTATTGAGGCCAGGAGTGGATGAACCAGATGGTCTTTTACTAATCTTGATGCCTTGTGTAAGTTGCGATACACTGACTTTGCTCCTAAAAATAATATAAGCACACTAAGCGAGAATAGTTTAAAGGGCATTGGCAATACAAATTAAGTTTGTCTAATTTGAAAGAACTCGTGGAATGGTAAAGAAAGATATTTTAACAACCTTGTCCCCAAGATGGTGGGAAGAAATGGCTAATGGCGCATTTTTGACTCGGACCCAGTCTTCACTAAATTTATCGATCCTAGTTAGGCTCAATTTTTTCTGAATATTTAGTTCAGCTCGACTGACCAAAACTGAAAACAATCAAAACATTCATTTCCAAATATGTTGTCGAATTACTAAAATAAAGAGACTTTTAACCCTATCCAGACTGGGCTTTTTTTTGTCTTCTGGGAGTGGGGAGGGGGGGGGGGGGGGGGGGGGGCGGAAAGTGCCCACGGTCAATATCTCCTGAACCATTTGGTGTATTCCGACGAAACTTATACAGGTGGATGGCATGCCTTGTTCAAGTATGTGTTACACTTATGTTGTCATGGCGACAAATTATGACGTCATTATGACGTCATTATGACGTCATTAATTGTAAAAACCCAGGATTCCTAGAATTTCCAAATTTTTTTTGTCCTATTGTTTTGTTAACATAAAAAAGGTAGTATATCAAAAAAATAGTTTCTCTTTATTAAAAAGTGCTTACTTTTATTGTAACTATTATAAAAGCAAACATAATAAAAATTGTCGGCTGAAATTTTGTGTTGGTAGGTGTTCACGACTCCGCTGTAACTTTTTTTTTGCGTAATATTTTTTCACCAAATTTTCCACACATAAAGCCCATACATATTTAGGAAAAGTCATAAAATTTTAGAACCATACCTGTACTGGTTTAGGAGATATTAACTTTTAAATTCAGCGCGGGCACTTTCCGCCAACCCCCCCCCAGTCTGGATAGGGTTAATAAATATCTGTGATTGCTTAGTATTTATCATTTGCTTCACCGTTGTATCAAACTCGCAAGAAACTGGATTGCCGTTGTCTGGCCGGGGCCGCCTTCTTTTCCTCGGATTCAATTTGGCGTTTTGAAAAACATTTGGTCCTCGTTTAGTCGAGAATTCTTGGGCTTGTTTGAAGAAAGACGGCTTCTCAATGACCAAACACGTACATTCTTCCCTGTGGTTCCTTTCGCAGCCAAAATACTTTTTGACTTCGTTCACCAAGTCTTTCGTTCGCCAGATTTAGAAAACACTATGATTTGGTCACACCATGGATTTCGTTGTATGGCAGAGCACAGAGACGGGGACACGAACCATCATTAGATTCATTACATATTCTTCCGACGTTTTTACGGGTGTTTCTCCAGCTTTTCTCGCATTTTCATTCAGTTTGAAGTTGTTTTTAACTGCCAGCAGGTGCTGGCATCACGTGTTTATAATTTGAGCCCCATAAACAATATCCCCGCGAGTTAGTCCGCGCGCCTGCCTTGTTTCAAACAATCAGAATACCTAAAACATCCAATGTTATCTCGACCAGGGCCATTTTGTTTTTGGCCGCCATTTTTGCCCAGCACCCACAAATGGCCCTGGGGACGAGATTGACCTTTTAATACTTTTCCGTATTTTTCTTCGTTTTCGAGATATTGAACAATTATTGGATGAGGCTGAGCATGATATTAAAAATTAACCAGACCGAGGTCAATGTTATCTGCCGAAGCTGAAGGCTGAGGTCTAGGTAATTCTTGATATCATGCGTAAGCCGAATCCAATAATTGTTTTATTATACATTCAAAACAGTTGTACTGCATGTAAAAAACGTCTGACAGTAAAAAGCGTTGTGGCAAATCTACTGCACGTCATTTGGGTATTTTGCAATTTTCACGCGTGTTGAAGTAGCGACGTCATCAGCGTCCAATAATTCACAGCTTTTGACTCGGTAATGACGAAACATCTGCCAGACATTGCAAATTAACTAGAGTATGTTGAAAACGAGAATGAAGTTTGAACCTATAATAATTCAATTTGTTTGATATGTAGATGAGATGGTCTTTAATGACACAACCAGGGTAGAGGATTTTTCTATAGGTTTCTTTAACAAAATCATTTGAAACTGTGTACATTAAAACTCCTCGTGACATGAACAGTTACTGACTGAACATTTCACGTTTAGCAATCATGTAGGTATAAGTGATATTCTAATACATAAAAATACTGTATTGTACCCTTTTTATGACTTCAGAGACCATCTCATTTATATATCAAACAGACTAAATATTTTGAAAACGAAGAATGATGCAGAAAAGTTGTAAATTTCACGAGTTCTTTCAAATTATTAATTCTTTGAACGTTTCATGGCGATAATAAAATATAAATAATTTTGTGGAAACACCACGTTAAATATTTAACGTGGTGGCTCTTTCAAATTATATATAGGCAAACTTAATTTACATTGCCAATTCCATTTAAGGCGACCCTCTACATCATGAGAAACTACGGTGATTTTTCGCCATAAATTTGCACAGGTCTTTTAAGCTTTATTGCATAGCTCTAGTGATGGTATTGATTAACGAAAAATTTTATACGCGTAGCGCTTGTACGTCTAGAGAAATTGTGTTTGTGGTAAACGGCAGATTTTATGCAAATTGCCAAAATTCCAAATGTTGCGCGCACAACATATTGACAAGCTCCACTCGAAACCAACAGAGATGAATAAAGGGGTTATAAGTCCACTTACGAATCAATCAATCAATCAATCAATCAATCAATCAATCAATCAATCAATCAATCAATCAATCAATCAATCAATCAATCAATCATTCAATCAATCAATCAATCAATCAATCAATCAATCAATCAATCAGTCAGTCAACCAATCAATCGGTTTTTCAAAAAAAAAATCCGAACAGATCGAATCTGCTCAAATTTCCCAACAAACTGAACTCACTGCGCTTTTTTTCTAATGCGCTTTTAATTCTAACAGTTTGACTCAGTAGGCTCGGTTAGGCTGGTAAGCGTGCACTGAGATAACAGTAATGTATCGGTTGACGTAAATGGTCCCAATTACTTGGGCTTACTCTTAAAACGTATATTTGGCAAAAATACAATAAAGCCAGGAACCAACAACAGGGAAAAACCCCAGTAACAGTGGCCCATGACGTCGAAACTGACTGAGAACCGGCAAAGTAGAAGTGAGCTTAGACAAGACAGCGTAAAAGTAAGAGAGGGAATGTATAATAACGGGTCTAGTTCTATCCTAATTCTTCTTAAGTTATTTCGAGATTTCACGAGATAATCCTCGCGCGTAACTCGCGACCTGTCAAGTATTAGATGTTTATATTACATCATATATACTAACAAGCGTTTTAGGAAATATAAAACTGTTGTTTAGTTCAAGAGGAGTCTTGACTGTTCTCAATTCTTGAGTAAAATCTTTAGAGTGCTTATGAAACAAAAATTAAGTCTGTCTTATTTGAAATAACACTTAAAATGATAGGGTAACATGACTAACATATTTTGCAGTTTTTCGGTTCCTTGCTTCGTTCTTGAGATATTTCACTTTGTTCGATATGCAAATTAAACATTTTGACATCATGACGTGCATAATGAATTATTGAAAAAGTTATATATCTTTGATATTTGTCAAATATAATTACTTGAAAATCTACATGTTTAGTGTTCTGGGCGAAACACACCCACAAACTTTCTTCGAATTAATTTGGTTCGATAATAGCAAAGCTATATAAATTTTTCGATAACTGATTATGCACATGTGACGTCAAAATGTCTAATTTGCATATCAAAAAAACTGAAATATCTCAAGAACGAAGCAAGGGACCGAAACCCTGCAAAAGATGTTAAGGCCCGGTCAAACGAGGATGAGAGTTGATGAGAGTCGATGAGAGTTGCAACTCTCGGTCGCGTTTGACCACCAACTCTCATCGACTCTCATGCACTCTTATCAACTCTCATCAACTTTGAGCTGGTTCAAATTTTAATGAGAGTTGATGAGAGTTTTTGCTCGTTTGACCGGTCATGAGAGTTGGCGTATGAGAGTTGATGAGAGTTTAGTACTTTGTTTACCTCGAAATTCGTTCCTAGTCTCCCTGCTACGCGCGGTAAATCCTACAACTCTCGTCAAATCTCATGGTCAACTTTCATCAACTCGTTTGACCGGGGCATGAGAGTTGAGAAAACTCTCAGACAATCTCTCGCTTGCCAACTCTCATCCTCGTGGGCATTACTCTATCATTTTAAGTGTTCTTTCAAATAAGACAAACTTAATTTTCGTTTCATAGCCACTTTAACAAAACATCCTTGTATTACAACTCTTTAGTTCTTCTACAAGACGTTACTTCACTCCTAGAATACTTTTGCCGCTATTTTGTTTACACGAGAAGAATGTGTATAGGCTTTGACGCAAAGCCCATAATAGGTGTGTCTAAAACTAACTTAAGAGGAATCATAATAGAACTAGACCCATTAGCCCATTACTACTATACACTTCTTCTCTTACCTTCATTCCTTAGATAGATAGATAGATAGATAGATAGATAGACAGACAGACAGACAGACAGACAGACAGACAGACAGACAGACAGACAGACAGACAGACAGACAGACAGACAGACAGACAGACAGACAGACAGACAGACAGACAGACAGACAGACAGACAGACAGACAGACAGACAGACAGACAGACAGACAGACAGACAGACAGATAGATAGATAGATAGATAGATAAATAGATAGATAGATAGATATAAGAACTTTATTTAAACACGCTATACCTCATCAACATAAGTTGGTTTACACAAGGGGCGTGCAGTTAATATGTTACAAGTAAAATTAATTAAGTTAAATATAAGGCATTAATAAAAAATAGATGTCAATAAAGTCCACATACATTAGTTCCACATATTTACAATAAATAAAATAAATAAATGTCAATGAAGTCCACATAAAATAAAGTCCACATATTATTTACAATTTTACATTATATACCGACCTACAATATTATATATCAAGAAAATTATTTAATGAGGAAAGTTATGAGCAGTAATTTTCCTTTTAAATGAGGATAGCGATTTACATTCCCTCAATTCACTTGGTAAGAAGTTCCATACAATTACCCCGTCATACATGAAGCTTTTTTTCATCATATTTGTACGTGGTTGTGGTAAGTAAAGAGAAATGTAGCTACCTCGGAGCTCATAATTAGTAATTTCACGTTTATTAGTGAAAAGATCTGTAAGTGATTTTGGTCCCAATTTCTCTATTACTTTAAACATCATTTTAGCTTTGGCTTTGTTTTCTTTGAACCGCAAGAGTTTCCCATCCTAAGGAACTCAAGGCTATTGTGTGTTCTACATCATTACTCATATTCATTATGATTCTAGCAGATCTGTTATGAAGTTTCTGTAATCGTTTTGATTGGTTCAAACCGAATACATCCCGAACTTCACGGTAATAATGAAAATGTGGTTGAATAAGCGCTTAGTACACTGAAAGTAGCGTAGCTTTATCGACAAAATCTCTTAAACGTCTAAGAACAGCTATTCCTGACGTTATTTTCTTACATATATTGTTGGTACCACCCCAAGAGTCTTGCTTTCAGAAACTTGTTTGACTGGTTCATTTTCGATGATGATTTCTGGTTGTCTGTCTAATGCGTTTCTCAGAAATGCTTTTGATCCAATCAACATAAGTTCAGTTTTAGCCACATTAAGACTTAGCTTGTTAGCTTGTAATCATTTTCTAAGGTTTCCAAGGTCAGCATTAGTAGTAAAGGATATGGGGATACCAGCACAGTTTATTTGGACCCCTACGACAGGGACACCTCTCCTGCCCGAGGCGTGGACGAGATTTTTGTCTATTCCCAGGGCTGTTTTAGAGCTAGCCACATGCATAACTTTTTTCGGAAGTGGTCCTATCGGCAATTCCACATTTTTGTGCTACTACCAGTCAACTATAAGTAATTTCGACACCGTCACTTTTTGGCCGTCAGCCCCGGCCGTTGGCCCCAGCCGTTGGCCCCAGTGGTTGGCCCTACTTGCCCCGTCAGCGCGACCACTGGAACCACGGCATAGAACCACGGCTTGGCTATACGGGTGGTTATAGTTAATGGGCCATCTGTTTTTGCCCCCAACTCGCCAGGCCAGTCAGCTGCCACCAGGAATCCAAAACCCAGGAATACCAATGGCCCAACCTATATGAAATTATTTTTCCATGTAACATAAAGTTTACATTAGGTACGGTGGAAAAGACAACAGCGACCAAGTGGTTTGGCGATGGTCTAGAGCTTTAGGCTAAGAAGGACGCCCATATCCTTCTTGGAGTCACCAAGGCCAAGTCATCCGTATGGTCATTTACCTAGCACCACACAACAGCTCCGAACAGCGGCAACCTGGAGTCCAGGCGGCCACACCGAGCCGAAGGCGAGGTGTTGGGCCGCAATCATACCAGGAGTCACCAGTGTAAAGTCTATTGTGAGTCAGATAAAACCTTCCAACAAATGGACCAGTTTATTTTTGCCCCCAACTCGCCAGCAGCTGCGAGTACCACCGATCTTCCAAAATACAAGTCTTCACAGAATCCAAGGTCAAGTCATCCGTATGGTCATTTACCTAGCACCACACAACAGCTCCGAACAGCGGCAACCTGGAGTCCAGGCGGCCACACCGAGCCGAAGGCGAGGTGTTGGGCCGCAATCATACCAGGAGTCACCAGTGTAAAGTCTATTGTGAGTCAGATAAAACCTTCCAACAAATGGGCCAGTTTATTTTGCCCCCAACTCGCCAGACCAGTCGGTTGCCACCGATCTTCCAAAATATAAGTCTTCACAGAATCCAAGTCAGATTTTATGAAGTAGTCCGCAGACTTAAAGAAACCTCCTTTTGACTGTACGGAGAGAAATATGTCAAATGCCGGCGTTTTTAAAGCCCTATATTCACAGCCTATACTAGCATAAGAGAAAATTGGGAATTTCAGTCGGTTTAGGTACTAGCACCACCTTTTTTACTCAGAAAACGCCCAACCACCCGTTCACTACAGGACGTTTTTACTGAACAGATATCCGGCCACGGCTGTCACAACTAATATAATACCCAACTCATTATCATCGGTGTTTGTACCAGATGCATGGACGGCTACATTATCAGTGCTTATGCCAGGTGCATTTTCCTTATGAGGTTCCTCATCTAATGTTTCCAGATGTGGGGCATATTCCTGGTGTAGCTTCTTTGGTTGCTTCTTGTGGATAACCTGCTGGTAGTTTACTTTAGAGTTAATACCAAATTTCATGGCATCAGACGCGTGTTTGAGTAAGTTGTTATATCCAATAATTTTTTTCTTCAGTATTGTGAGTGACCCTGGCACTAACCATGTGTCAGGACTTATGGCCAAGTTCTGGGTTACGTTAGTATCTGATATTGATCTGTTCATATTAAGAATCCAAGTGCTAACAGAGTAGTTAACGACGGCGTCATTTACGAGGACTCTGAATTCCTGTTGTGACTCCAGACTTCCAGCACCCTTCTTAACGATACTTACCCTTGTTTTAGCTTGAGAGCCTAGCACTGCATAGACATAAGCCTCGATAGACTCGTTTATATATTGTAGCCCTATCCTGGTAAAACCATCTGTCTTAAGTGGTATGAACCTTCTGTAGTGTGTTTTATAATCAGGGTTAAGACGCCACATCCACTCCTTAAATGCACGGTCATGATGCTGACCAGAGTGTGGATTAATCAAGAACTTTTTCTCTCTAGGTATATTATCCATATTGTCGATTACATCCTTCCCAGCACCAAATTCCCTCATTAGATCACTTTTCTTTTCCTTTATAAGGCGCCTTAGTAAACGTCGGGTAGTGAAGTACACATGGAAGCGCATAATAGACGTGACCACTGGATAAACATCATCGGAGAACTTGAGGTGCTCAACCCCAACACCACAGCAGTACGTACTTAGGTAGACAGCGAAGATTAGCTGATAGTAAGGTTCGTTGTTATTCCACCACACAGCAATATCCGTCCTATTTCCTGGGTTCAGTGTTGGTAATTTAGACATGAAAAAGTTATGGCCGTTAACATAGATCCTGAAATTGTTAAGGTCATAGTCTATAACATTTTCTGACAGGTATGTAAACTTTGAGAAGTCATATTTCCCCTCAACATCACTTTCCCAATGTCGCTTACCCTGGACTTTCTGCACAGTACCACCACCTAGCCATATTTTTGGGAATCTTGGCGGCGGCCTATCTGCTGTTAGGTACTTAGTGTAGCTTTTGTTACTCTTGAATTCCTGGTCCTCGGTGAAAATGTATGTTTTATCAGCGCCGACAGGTCCGAAGAACACACCTGGTTCTGTCTTACCAAATACCGAGCTAGTTATGAACTTACTTTTGTCAGCATATGGGTACTTAGCGAAGAATCTATTTAGGGTCCTGTTCATATATTATAGGTTGTGTACTATTCTCCACCAGTTTGGTCTTATGCTGGTATATGTGCTTACCAGTTATGGCAACACCTCCGAGTAACCCTATAAGGGGTATGTATGGGCTAACTACTGATATAATACTCTCAACATCTTTTCTCAGTATACCATTATTTTTAAGTTCATCTGTTAGCGCAACAGGATCCTCAATTGCGTCAAGACCGGCAAGCATTGTTGAGAACTGACTTATTAGTAAATCTGTTAGGAACCCGTCTGCGTCCTTCTTCCTTTTAGCTTCATAGGCCTTATAAATTTTATCTAATGTCTTCTCACTACATTTTCTTATATGTCCGGACTTCTGGGTAATGTACCCATCATCAGACGCAACTATAAGTTCCTCGCGCCTGGTGTCGACGTCAGCGTTTATGGTGGTTTTAGCGATACTCTCTTCCGCAACATGAAGCTCATCAACTAGCTTTTCGATAGCTTCATCATCTTCAATAACAACTGGCTCATTTTTACTGCGCTTACCTTCCCTCTTAGGCATACATTAGGTTATGTTTCATTTAACCTCGTAGGTCGGAGGCTGCGCACTGAGTTTAATGTCCAGGTACTTACCAGTGGCAAGCTGCGCAATGATAGACTTTTCCATTTCATCGTCTGCTATATGT
Organism: Corallium rubrum; assembly: GCA_964035015.1. Classification (NCBI taxonomy): domain Eukaryota; kingdom Metazoa; phylum Cnidaria; class Anthozoa; order Scleralcyonacea; family Coralliidae; genus Corallium; species Corallium rubrum. Next base: position 16,156,966 of record OZ036004.1, on the reverse strand, counting down.
CCGAAAAACTCATCCCTTAGCACCTTCATACTTCTCCTGTTATGCGTACTGAAAAATAACAGTCTGGTAGTGTTGTCCCTTATACCAGTCGCTACACTATTCAGCTTCTGAGTGAGAATGAACAACGTGATATTATGATGCCTGCCACTGTATGATAAAAAAGCCAGCATGCCGTCGTTAAGATGTTGATCACCTGTATTACTCATGTCATCAACTATTACAGCCGTCTTAGATCCGGAGTAAATTTTTACTACAGCCTCAATAACAGGGTCTAGTCTATCTGGGCTTATGCTAAGTCCGATGACATCTGGGTCGCTATTAAGATATCCCCAGTCTAGGTATGTCATATTTATCCACAGTGTAGGACAGAGTATTATGATGAAGTCAAAATACTTCCCATACTCCACAGAAAGTATTTCGTTAAGCAATGTGTAAGTTTTCCCACATCCAGATGGCCCAACTATCAGAATAGTCTCCGGCTGATCCATACACTAGTACTGAATAGACTGAAGCTGTCCATTAGCCAGGTTGATTAACCCATCAGACAGAACGTACAGGTAGCAGGTACAGGCAGTGGTCCCAGCACTTTTATCAACCTCGATAAGTATTCCGTTTTGTGTATCAGTCAGCTTTACACCCTGACCCTGTACCCTCTTTAACGCTGTTGTTGAGAAGTCGCAAACCAGGGCAAACTTATCACTGAAGAAATTCGCCTCACTAACATTCCTATCAAACCGGTCATCACTTGGGAAGAACACCCGGCTAGCCTCACTGAAGAAATCGTACTTCTTCATCGACTGTGTGTACAGGAAGTTTGGCTGGCCCTGGAAGCTTATCTTAACACTTTCAATAGATGGGTAGTAGAAAGACTCACTTCCATCAGTGGTTCTTTTAAAGATCATTACGATATTTCTAAGGGACTTCCTTGGTAAGTTCACGTTCTCATGAATCTTTGTGCTTGCAGCAGTAACTGGAAAGGTCTTAACCAGGGTGGCGTGACTGTAATATGAAGATTTCCCCCTGCTGTAAATCCCCTCAACCTCACCCGCTAGCATCTCATTCTCAACTGTCTCATACCTCAACTTAAGGTTATCAAGTCTGAAGCTTGCTGGCACAGCCTTACCACTGCCTCCGGGGAGTAACACATTAGCTGGTGTGTTAATCTTCAGTATGGTCTCATGCGTGTTCTGCAGTGCTTGGGGATAGATAGCCCCATTTTCACTAAGCCAGTCATCATCAATAGGCACTGTGAACCTGTCACCATAGATTCCATTCACAAGGACATCACCAGCGATACTAGCGTCACCACTTGCATCCTGACTTCTAAGCTTAGCAAGATTCACACTCCCGCCGCCAAGACCTTGGTCAATTTTTCCAACCCGCTTTGACTTAGACCAATGATCCTCATAACACCTAAGAACATGGGCTTCATTCAGGTCCCTATATATTTCCCCATTAAGCTTGTGGGTTACTTGCTTAAACAGGGTGGACTTAAGGTTGTTCTGATGATATGACTCCTTATTACCATTTTTCAGGGTGAATGTGAGCATTCTACTGCCAGGGATTAGTACATGATTAACCGGTAGTGTCGACAGCTTTACATACAGGTCCTGACCAGAGGATATATGTGCTGGGTTGAATGTTACGTCGACTACTCTCCTGGTGCCTTTCTTACTACTATCTGGTTTCTTTAGTTTGTAGCTTGGAGTGATTCTATCTTCCTGCAACATAGACTAAGTTATATCTTATTTCTTCTTTCCGTACCTATCATAAACCATCCATACGATCGCCAGAACCAACACCCACAGATTGCTGGCCAACCAAGCCAACCCCATAGCACCATACTTTAGCAGAGCAACTACCAGGTTACCGACAGCCGTGATAATAGGACCTAGCACTGGACCAAGTCTCTTTGCCAGATTCCTGAAGGCATTAAAGACCGACCGTCCGAATGATCCGACAGCACCTGCACCTCTTCTGATATTATAACGCATTCCCATTATTACCGTCGTCAGAAGGGAAGCCACAGCTACAGCAAGAGATGTCGCACCAAGCCAGTTCTCCTTCATCCACTTCTTAAATCGTTCTAACCTAGAAAGATCTCTTATGCTCTCGTTGTTATCAACCTCCTCCTCAAACACTGACCTAGACTCTTTATATTTAGGGACTCCTCCTTTCTCAACAATGTGTATCAGATCGCTCTTCAGCTCAGCCACCTCACTAATATTCCTATACAGCTGCTCCTTCAGATTGTCGGTCTCTCTCAAAGCCTTCAGTCTGTATTCATTAGCCAACTGGTCCAGTGCTTCTATCTTAGTGTCGGCATCCCCCTTAGGATTCAACATCCCTGAGAACTCACGAATCTCCTGCTCTGTAAGCTCACTGACCCTCTCATGTAACCTCCCACTGATCTCTGAAATAGATGACTCAACTATTTCCATTGTTACACTTTCAGGTATATCTGGCAGACTAATCGGATCATTACCAGTTCCATCAAAAATGGTGGTGTCACTAAGGTCCATAAGAAGTCTGTCTATCTTCTCCCCCGGTTTTAGTCTAACACCGTGCCTATTCTTATCCCTAACCATAGCCTCAATCACCTCAGGTGTGTGCTCGGCATACTCATTTTCACTAACCACATCACTAACTACTTCCTTACTTGCCCCTGTTTCATCTACCAATGACTCTATATAGTGACTTGTAAGCACTACTACATGTTCAACTAGTTCGGTGAACTCCTTCTCTATGTCTGACCCCACATTAAGTTTCTTAGTGATAGGGTTACCACTATCGTCATCACGGGACGTGTTAATCAACCTGACGTCTACACTACGGTAACTAAGAGTTAGCTCGTGACCACCTGATACGACTTTCCCACTTTTCCCAAAAGAGACGCCCCGTATTATTTCCAGACCAGGCTCATTATTTAGTATGGGTCTAGTAGTAAGACCTTCAGATACAGTTAAGAACGATCTGATAAGCCTAACCACCTTGTTCTGTTTATATCTCGGCAATTTTTTACTGAAGGTGCCTTTATTAGTTATCAAATTGTTAACGAAGTTCTGTAGATTACCCTTAACTCCTAATCTCCTCACATTAGTAATGTCCCTACCCTCATAGTTTATGTCCTCATCAATCCATTTAGTCTCAGCATAAGGGTCTTCATCCTGAAATAACGGGCCATCATATTCTGACCACTCTTCACCATCCCCTTCACCATTTTCAGGAGGATTGTTTTCAAAGTCGTCAAATACGTCACCACCTTCAGCCATCTATAAACTAACCAATATTCTGGATATCACTCTCAGGTACCCAGCTATTATGCTTGCTATCATACCCGAGCCACTTCACCAGAGCCATCTTCTTTTTCCTCTTCAGTATTTTCTCCACCCTATAAACATGATCCTTCTTAACAACAGCACTTAGCTCCTCTTCATAAAACTTCCCAATTATTGGCTCACCCTCTAAGTCCGCTATTTCATAAACATTTGGATCGCCCCTGATCACCTTCGTCACCTTGAATAGTTCCTCTGTGAAGTTAGCCTCATAACCCTTAGTGAATGTGCTTTTGTACTTACTTATCCTAACAGTGTCACCGACTTTAAATTTAGCTAGAGGGTATTCCCCAAAGGTGTGGCCAAATAAGGTGTTCCACACATCAGCCTCATTACTTTTATTCACATTAGCCGGTTTCATCAGTATAGTTCTATGCTTACTGTTATTGTAATTGCTAACCAGCGAGTCTAGAACATCAGTCCACTTACATGTTCCCTTACTGTAGAAGTACTTCCACATAGCCGTCTTTAAGGTTCTGTTGAACCGTTCCACAACAGCAGCCTTCTTATCTGATAGAGTGCTAAAGTACTTAGCGCCAGCTCCCTCCAGTAAGGATCTCACACCAACATTGCAAAATTCCTTACCATCATCAAACTGCACCAGTTCTGGATCCGCTCCGAAACGCTTCTTAAATTTCTTAAGCAACAACGTTACCGCCTTGGTCATACTTCCGGTGTCTTTCCTATATACAGGGATGGCAAAGGCATATCTGCTTAAAATTTCAACAGCCGTCAGTATCCAACGGTATCCCCCATTCCTATTCCCATACTTACCCATATCAACAAGATCCATTTGCAGCTGCTCACCAAGGTAGTAAACCCTAGTCTTTCTAAACTCATGCCTACCAACTATTTTCCTGTATCGTGTAAAAGTGTCCTGAGATTTTAACCACTCAGTGGCCTTCTTCCTACTCACACCGGGTAGGCCATCAGCCAATGCTTTCTGGTAAAGTCTCTCAGCTGACTGATAACCAGTTGCAGGATTATAGTATATATCTCTCAGACCCTGTTCCAGTTCTATGTCATTGTCCATATACTCTACGAGATGTACAGCTCCAGCAACATGCTCCCAAAACCATTCAGCGGGTTTCCGTTCTGATCTGTTACATGGAATTCCAACTCATTTATAACACCTTTACCGATCTCCAGCTCAGTCTCAATGTCTACAAATGACTGTGTCGAACCGAACAGCGACTGCTCACTAGTTACTGGAAGACTCACTAGGGTATTACTCTTCCTTCCATTGTATAAATTCGTTGATGTGGATATCACATTAAACATCACCACCAAGTACTTCAGTCCATTATTCACATTTATCAGACCACTCTTTGTGCTACTACCTGGTAAGAATATACGGGTGCTGAATCCTAGTAAAGATGCTAAGTTGTTATGCAGTACTAGCGTCGTGCTACTGTCGGTCACCATCGTACACTTAGCCTCTGGTTTACTAAGTGTTAATGTAACCCCGCTGTTTCCCTCAAGTATCTTCTTAAAATCCTGGAATGTATAATAACCATCCCCAAGGAATTTGTTCACCCTCTTATTGTGAACATAGTAGTTACCCTTACTGCTGGATACATTATAATACTCCCACATTATGTAAGCCTTCTTCAGCAGAATATGGGGATTTTTCCCTGTCATTATAGGCTCCTCCAATCTGATCACCTTATACGATCCTTCTATCAGCACAGTTAGTTTCCTCATAGTATAGATCATATTATGGTAACATCTACCCATAGCTGCCGTGGGTGGTTACGTAGTAAGCAGGCTTATATACCCTAATATATGAGTCTGAATTTAGGTTACTCAGTGTCACCAGGAAGTAATGAAGTCACTGACGACATTGACATGAAAAATTTCAGGATAACCCAAAGCACACCGGCAACTGATGACAATCATCTGATAAATAAAAAGTATGCCACAGAAAAGTTCGCTAAGAGGGAGAATTACAGGCTTAACGCCACAATGGTCTGGTACTACCCAGCAATTGGTGGAACGCCGGAAGCACTCGGCAGTAACACCTACCCAATGGTCCCAGTAAGTAAGGACACTATGATAAGAATATTGTGCCACTCGTTCGACACAGATGGCGTGGTGCCTGACAACGTGGTGAGTGTCGCATACCGGCTGTACTATGTTACATACAAAGCAACGCAAGGTTCTGAGCTACTTGGCACACTCACCCTAGGAAACGCAGACAGGCATTATAGCGGTCACTGGTCTATACCTGTTAATCATGACTTTTACGTCAAAGACACTATATCAGTACAGCAGGCCAGTAATAAACCATCTGTCGGCTACATCTACCCAACAATAACCGGACTGACTAGTGGTAATGAGAGTTGCCTGACTGTAGCATTCTATGAACCAATATAATATGTAGTTTATGACACTTAACAGAGAGAAGAGTATAATAAGATTCAACCATATATCTGATAAGCTGAGCTCAGGAGAGGTTGAGATGTTAAAGTCACTTTATGAGCATTACCACATGATGGCTACCTGCTACCAGTGGCAATTTAAGAGACTCTCTAGGATAAATCTTACCATGAACATGTCTGCTATCTTCCTGACAGTTGCTGGCGGAGCACTTAGCGCATTGGGTGGGTTAGCTACATTATCTATAAGTGCTGTCGGACTTCTTATGCATGGGTATATCAAGAATAAGAGAATAGCGGAGAAAGTAAGTCAGTGTGAGGTTGCATACAAGAGCTATACAAAGTCCCTGAATACGATAAAAGGATATCTCAGAGGTATCGAGTTTGACAGATCAACAATGTTCAGCAACCTGACCATGGTAGACAATATAATAAATGACAGCACTATGCCACTGGAGAAGAAAATAAAGGATAGGTATAGTAGGGTCTACAGAGGCCATGCGTATATGAAATCATCAGAGTATTATGGGGCAAGCACAATCTAATACTAATGAGGAAATACCATTAAACGAGATTCCTAACGGTGATGACAGCCAGGTTGCTGACTACACACCTCAAACTGAGGAAACAGATTTCGGTGGAACAGAGAGTGTTGATCCTGGAAGAGGGACTGCTAGATTTAGAAAACGTGGGCGGGTTTATGGTACTGAAGAAACAGATTTCGGTGGAAATACTGACAGTAGGGATATTGAACATAACAGACTGGCGGACTTATTCAGAAGAGTACTTGACATCCCTGAATGTGACGACACCAGGTTTATGGACTATCTACTGGATGGTAGGATTATTAGTGTAGCCAGAGACGTTGGTCATACAGACTACCTAGTGACATACTCAGGAGACGAGTACATGTCGGAAGGGGGAGTTATGGCAGATGACACATTGAGGGATGGTATAAGGAGGCACTATGACGAGTGGAGTAAAAGACTTCATAGGGAAGCTGTCAAAAGGGCTGGTGTTATAGTCGGTATTGGTCTTAGCGTAGCAGCAATAGTCACAGGGCTAGCAGTTGGACTAACAAGAGAAGGATCAGATGTGATACATGCGGGGAAGAAGAGGAGAAAGTGGGAGAAGCTTAACCCAGCTAAGGTAAGTATACCATGGTCAGATATTGAGGAGGCTGGTGGAGATGTCCTAGTATTTACTGGTAAGTATCTCACAGTTATCTTAGCAGTATCTGCAGTGTATCTCACATCAAGACGGTAAGTCATCTCACAGCATATCTATAGGTTATGTCACAGTACATCTGTAAGTAAACCTGAGGTAATCTATAAGATGACTGACAGTAAAGACCCTAAGATCACCACTGATGTTAAGACTAAAGATCCCAAACGTGTGGAGGCAGGTAAGAGGCTGGCAGCAATATCCAAAGCAGCTAAAGAGAAGAAGATGAGGGAAAGAATAAAGATGGATGAGCCAGATTCCTCATGGTCATTACCTACTAATAGATATATGTTAGGACTAGCAGGACTTCTGGTAGCGGGTGTGTCATTATACTTCACATGGAAAAGTGATAGGAGGGAGGTAGCTGCTGCTGTCATCACCCCTGCTGCGGAACCAGAGACCGTGAGCAGCAAGCTGGAGACATTGTAACTAAATATCACTAGTAGTATGTCGGCTCAGAGGAAGGAACTTATGAATGAAGGATTCGACGCTGTTCTGGTGACAGTAGGAGTTTTACTGTTTAGCATGGCAAGTAAGAAGCTGTTTAGGGAACCGATTACATCAGCTGAGAGTGTGAAGTCATATGTAAAGCTAGCAGTTGGTATCACAGCATCAACACTAACTGTAAAATACCTGCAGCAGAAGAAATACATACCTGAGGACCCCTTCAAGAATACCTAGCTAACATTATGGCAGGTGCATTAGCAGGTGGGGCTCTTCAGACAACATTCGCTGCATTAAGTTTTGCTGGGGCTGGGTTCTTATTTAATAAGCTTAACCACACTGGATATGAGAAGGAAATTAAGAGACACAACCTAAGCTTAGAAAAGCTGGCAGCAGCTAAGGAAGCGTTTTATGAGAATGAGATAAGACATAAGGACAGACTGGCTCAACTTAGAGCGGAGTTAAGTGATGCCAACGCCGACATAAATACCACTAACAGGGCCTTGGATAAGCTGAGAACATACACCTCAAATGGTATGACCTTCAGGGACGAACCTAAACTTGGAGACTTCTATAAACCTTCTAAGGAGATGCAGAAGTACCAGGCAATGTTTGTTGCTATAGCAGGAGTCTCTGTGGGTTTCATAGCACATAGGGCAGGGCTTATTTAAAGATATATTCCTATGCTATATTATATGGGTAGAAGGGAAGACTATGTGGAGCGAAGATTCAGGAGAATCGATGAGATGTACACATGCGACTGTGGCGGTCAACGTATAAACTGTGATGGTTTCCCAACCTGTACGTCATGTGGTCTGCAGGGGCCTTTTACAATACCTGTGCCAGAGCTGGATCTAATGTCGTGGAGCAAGAGCAAGACTGTTCATAAGAGAAGTAAGTGGTTTGCTAGAAGGATAGCGGGAGTTGTTAATAGTTCTGATGAAAGAACGTTGACAGCTGATTTCATAAAGGTTGTGTCAGTGCTGATGAGACTTAACCTGATAGGAAAAAATGTAAGTAGGTATAACTACTATATAATAAGGTTGGCTAGTCGCAGAGGACTCACACTACTCACAGACGTCAGTGACATGTGTGACGGATATAGTAAGAACATGTTTGATGATCGGTTGTTCGGATCTGTATATAGGGAGTTGGGTTGGTACACTTATTGCAGATGTCCTATGTTCCTGAAGTGGAAGGACACTTAAAGAAATAATTTTATATACCTAGTATATGCCCAATCGATATAGGAAAGTTGTTAGTGATCTGGTCAGTTATATAGAGAAGAATCACCCAGAGGTCTTATTCACATAAGGCCTTCGGAAGGTTTTGGATTACCAAACATCGTAATACTTGAGAGGAGGGGTGATTACACGGGGTTATCAATGTGGGCTACGTCAAAGATAACAGACTATAGGATGGACCAAATTGATAGGTTCGTGAAGTCAGGACATGCTGTAACAATAACTTGTGACTATGATGGCCTAGTATCTGTCCTTACGAGGTACCTGTCGTTATATCACCCAGGTGGTCCGGGTGATTACGCGATGGATAGTAGACAGTTAGATCTTATAAAGGGCCTGAACCGTCGTGGTGTGATTAATCCCTTCGAAAGGCGTGAAAGGACACCATTAACCTCCATTGATATTGACACGCTATATATAAGTATGCAGCTATAATACCAACGTCTGGGTCCGAGTCCGGTCCAGACATTACCATATTCTCAAAGAACGCTATACACAATGGGTTGGCGATATGGTTAAGTGAGTCCTCAAGGTGTTACGGCCTATCCAGTCTAAGTTACAGTCAGTTTAATCACCTACTTGATATGGCTAAAAGGCCGTACATAACCATAGCGTCCCTGGACTATCAGGATATAACTGACATAATTGATCAGTATATGAGGGGGGAGTTTAATCATGGTGACCGTCTACCTAAGTTCTGCGAAGAGGATTGTCCATAACCAGTCTAATTTCCCGTATATGGCTGGTAAGTGGGTGAGTGAACCCGGGTTTTTTTGTGTTTAGATTTTTTACGTCTTAACCTTGTGTAAAGACTATTAAGATCTATTAACTCTCTCATCATTCTATCTATTTCTCTGTGGGGCACATTCCCCTCCGACTCACATATTTTATCAACCAGATTTCCTATATCGTGCTCTATGTCCTCCATATAGTCAATGTAGAAAATACATTCTTGCGATGCGTTTAAATATATAAACCTATAGTATGCAGAGGACACTTAAAGGAATAACTCCAGATGCTAGTATGTCGAGTGTGTACAATTTTGATGGTGTAGATATCACAGTGCAAAAGGATGGTGATGAGATATGGTTCCGCGGAAAAGATGTTGCAGAGGCGCTTGGGTACAAGAGACCTGGTAACGCAGTCCGGAAACATGTTGATGAGGATGACAGGAGAAAAGTGATGCAAACAATAACCAAAAATGATAGATTAGTCAAAAGTATGTTTTACCAGATAAATGAGCCTGGAGTATATAGTCTGGTGTTCTCATCAAAATTACCATCAGCAAAGAGGTTCAGAAACTGGATGACCAAAAACGTTATACCATCTGCTGGACAGTGTAAATATATAGAACCACCATTGCGCGGTGGAGTATTCAGGTTTGGTGACAAGTTAATTAGAACATATAAGGATGGTGATGAGATATGGTTCCGCGGAAAAGATGTTGCAGAAGCGCTTGGTTATGAGAGGCCGGATAAGGCGATCCGTGATCACGTAAATAGTGGTGATATAGCCAACGCCCTAAAAAACCCCCAAAACAGTGCATTTTCAGGGCGTTGGATAAATGAGCCTGGGGTATACAGCCTGGTGTTCTCATCTAAACTACCCTCAGCAGAGAAGTTCAAGAACTGGGTGTTCAGAGATGTCCTACCGTCAATAAGGAAAACTGGTCAGTATATAGCACCTAGGCTTATCGGTAACCAGCTGTCACTGATGAATGAGAATGATTTGCATTACCAGGTGATTAGGTATATAAGAGAGTACCATCCTAACGCTATAATCATACCAGGCCTAGGAGAAAATCAGGACACTAAGTCAAAAAGGATAACTAGCTGGAAAAAGGGTTATAGAAGTGGGCAACCTGATATTATTATAGGGAACCTGCATAAGACGTACACTGGTCTAGTTATAGAGTTGAAGACCCCAAAAGGTTCTGGTACTACATCAGACAAGCAGAAGTCGTTCATAGACAGCCTGAGCGATAATGGATATAAGACTTTAGTGTCATACAATTATGATGAGATACATAGGTGCATTGATGATTACATGACAGAGGTGAGAGTAAGGTGTGGGTACTGCGGTAGAAAGTTACGCAATAAAGTAACGCTTAGTAACCACTGTAAGTACTTCCACAGGATTTCTTACACTTCAGAAACTTAATATACCTATCCACCAATTCCCTCTCCATCTCAATTAAATTAAAAACCTCATCTACTAGTTTTTCTACTTGCTTACGGATCCTTAAGATTCTAGCAAATACTACATCTTCCATATAATAAGTATAGAAGATATAGTGCATTCAAATTATTTAATAAAAAATATACAGATATAGTATGCCGAGGACACTTAAAGAAATATCATCAGATGCTGGTATGTCAAGAACAGTTAAGAAAATAAACCTACTTGAAGAAATACCATCAGATGCTGATACACTAGCGATACGTAGACAGGATCTGCATGACGAGCTGGGAGTTGTTGAGGCTAGAAGGGCTCTTAAGGGTTATACCAGAGGTATGGAAATCAGTATCATAGACAGAGGTGATCCTGAGTCTGAAATAGATCAGACGAGAAGTCTAGTCCGCAGAGTGCTCGAAATTGAGATGGAGGATATTGGTGGTATAAAGTTTGCGGAAATGTTGAAGATAAAACTGAAGAAGGAACAAAATAATGGCGATTTCCTCTTCAAGGATGTCTACTTTGGGAGTAAAGCCGCTGTCGCTATAGATAGAAGTCACCTGGAGTCTCTAGCAGCAGTGGGAGGGAAGAACATGCTGAACCTATACGAGTCATGGACCTCTGAAGGTAGTGGCTGGGTCATAGATAACATCATGAGTCATTATCTTAATGTGGTAGCCTATAGGCCGTTACAAGGTAGTAGTTATGTAGAACTTCCTATGGAGCTGAGGAACCCCGCAAAGGGACTTATAAACATAAAAAACAGTGATAATGAATGTTTTAGATGGTGCCATATTAGATACCTAAACCCACAGAACAAAAACCCTCAGAGAATTAAGAAAACTGATAAAGCCTTACTACCAACTCTGGACTACACTGGTGTGAGATTCCCAGTGGAAACAAGACAGTGCAGTAAGATAGAAATGCAAAATAACATACGCATAAATGTGTTTGGGTATGAGGATTGTCAGACTTATCCAATATATGTGTCAAAGGAAAAGCGTGAGAGCTGCATGAACCTACTTCTGATTGATAGACATTATGTGCTAATGAAGGACTTCAATAAGTTCATGTATCTAAAGACCAAGCATAAGGAGAGGAAGCATTTCTGCATGCATTGCCTACAGTGCTTCAGCTCAGATGCTATACTGTCGGCCCATAGTGAGAACTGTATTGTGGTGAATGGTAAACAGGCTATAAAGATGCCTGAGGAGAGTGAGAACAAACTCACATTCATCAACCATCGTAAGCAGCTTGAGGTACCTTTCGTTATATATGCTGACTTTGAAGCTTTGGTGATGCATAATAACACACCTAGTAAAGATGATAGTAAGTCCTACACACAAGAGTACCAGAAGCATGTAGACTGTGGGTTTTCATACAAGGTTGTGTGCTGCGTCGACGATAGCTTTAGTAAACCGGTGATGGTGTATAGGGGTGAGAAGGCTGTCTATAAGTTTATGAAAAAGATGCTGAAGGAAGTGGCCTACTGCCAGAGTGTCAAGGAAAAATTCTTTAATAAAGATATGACTATGACTAAAGCTGAGATTGATGAACATGAAAAATCAGCGGAGTGTCACATATGTAATAAAAGTTATGTGGACTCAGATATAAGGGTCAGAGATCACTGCCACATAACTGGGAAATACAGGGGATCAGCCCATAGTAAATGTAACATGGTTTACAGGATTACTGATAAAATACCAGTAATATTTCATAATCTAAGGGGCTATGAGAGCCACTTCATAATGCAGGAAATAGGTAAATTTGGAATGGACATAAATGTGATACCTAACAACATGGAAAAGTATATGTCATTCATGCTGGGCCGACATCTGGTGTTCATAGATAGCCTCCAGTTCATGTCCAGTGCTCTGGGACGACTTGTTGACAACTTACCTAGGGACAGGTTCGTAATAACGTCTGAGGAGTTTAATGGGAAGAAATTTGATCTGATGACTCGCAAGGGAGTTTATCCATACGACTATATGAGCAGCTTTGAAAAGTTTGAGGACACCTGCTTACCAACTAAGGATGAGTTCTATAGCGCCCTGAATAATGAACACATTTCTGAGGATGACTATGCACATGCTCATACGGTCTGGAGAACCTTCAGGTTGGGTAATATGGGAGAATACCATGACCTGTATATGAAGTCAGATGTGCTGCTGCTGGCTGATGTTTTTGAAAACTTTAGGAAGACCTGTCTGCAGTACTACAAGCTGGACCCATGTCACTACTTCTCCAGTCCCGGATTGTCCTGGGATGCGATGCTAAAAATGACTGGCGTGGAAATTGAACTGATGACTGACATAAATATGTTCCAGTTCATCGAAAAGGGTATGAGGGGCGGCACGTCATATATTGCAAACAGGTATGGGGCGGCCAATAACAAGTACATGAAAAAATATGATGATAGTATACCTAGTAAGTATCTTATGTACCTAGACGCTAACAACCTCTACGGATGGGCTATGAGCCAGTACCTACCGACTGGGGGGTTTAAGTGGCTTGACGCTGACACAGTGGACTTGAGTAAGTATGGTAATGAGTCTGACCGGGGTCTGATACTTGAGGTTGACCTGGAGTATCCTGACGAGTTGCATGAGAAACATAACGACTTTCCTCTAGCACCCGAAAAGCTTAAAGTAAAATCGGATATGTTGTCAGACTATTGCCGAAACATAAAAGATAAGTATAACATCCACATAGGAACAGTACATAAACTAATCCCAAACCTGATGGATAAAAGTAAGTACGTCCTACATTACAGGAACCTGCGGTTATACCTTGAGCTAGGGATGAAGCTCAAGAAAATACACAGGGTATTGGAATTTGACCAGTCCCCGTGGTTAAAAGAGTATATAGACTACAACACTCAGAAGAGGTCTCATGCTAGGAATGCATTCGAGAAGGACTTCTTCAAACTTATGAACAACAGCATCTTCGGAAAGACCATGGAAAACCTTAGGAAAAGGGTTGACGTTAGACTTGTAACTAACCCGTATAAACTAATGAAACTGACTTCCAAGCCAACATTCGTAAGCAGTAAAATATTCAACGAAAACCTGGTCGCTGTACATAAAATCAAAGAATGCTTAATACTCAACAGACCGCCTTCGTTGGGATGTGTATACTTGACATGTCTAAGACCTTGATGTATGACTTCCACTACAGATACATAGGAAATCTATATGGACCTAAGGCTAAGCTACTTTTTACTGACACCGATAGTCTACTATATGAGATATCTGCTGGGGACGTCTATAAGGACTTCCACTCTGACCGTGAAAAGTTTGATAATAGCGACTACCCGGTGGACTCTGAATATCACTTCATAGAGAACAAAAAAGTTATAGGCAAGATGAAGGATGAGGCAGCTGGGGTACCTATCATTGAGTTCATAGGGTTGAAGAGTAAAATGTACTCCTACACAAAAGACAATGACAAAGGAGACAAGAAGGCCAAGGGAATTAAGAAGGTTGTTATAAGTAAGGACATAAAACATAACGACTATAAAGACACGCTACTGGGGCAAAAGCAACTCAAACACAAAATGAAAACTATAAGAAGTGTCTACCATCAGCTCGGATCCTACGAAGTTAACAAAATATCACTCAGCTGCTTTGACGATAAGAGGTACATACTCAATGATGGTGTTAGTAGCTATGCCTATGGACATAATTTCATCAGACCCTTAGACGAGAGGTTTTACAGGGGTGGTTGGGCGTTTTCTGAGTAAAAAAGGTGGTGCTAGTACCTAAACCGACTGAAATTCCCAATTTTCTCTTATGCTAGTATAGGCTGTGAATATAGGGCTTTAAAAACGCCGGCATTTGACATATTTCTCTCCGTACAGTCAAAAGGAGGTTTCTTTAAGTCTGCGGACTACTTCATAAAATCTGACTTGGATTCTGTGAAGACTTATATTTTGGAAGATCGGTGGCAACTGACTGGTCTGGCGAGTTGGGGGCAAAATAAACTGGCCCATTTGTTGGAAGGTTTTATCTGACTCACAATAGACTTTACACTGGTGACTCCTGGTATGATTGCGGCCCAACACCTCGCCTTCGGCTCGGTGTGGCCGCCTGGACTCCAGGTTGCCGCTGTTCGGAGCTGTTGTGTGGTGCTAGGTAAATGACCATACGGATGACTTGGCCTTGGTGACTCCAAGAAGGATATGGGCGTCCTTCTTTGCCTAAAGCTCTAGACCATCGCCAAACCACTTGGTCGCTGTTGTCTTTTCCACCGTACCTAATGTAAACTTTATGTTACATGGAAAAATAATTTCATATAGGTTGGGCCATTGGTATTCCTGGGTTTTGGATTCCTGGTGGCAACTGACTGGCCTGGCGAGTTGGGGGCAAAAACAGATGGCCCATTAACTATAACCACCCGTATAGCCAAGCCGTGGTTCTATGCCGTGGTTCCAGTGGTCGCGCTGACGGGGCAAGTAGGGCCAACCACTGGGGCCAACGGCTGGGGCCAACGGCCGGGGCTGACGGCCAAAAAGTGACGGTGTCGAAATTACTTATAGTTGACTGGTAGTAGCACAAAAATGTGGAATTGCCGATAGGACCACTTCCGAAAAAAGTTATGCATGTGGCTAGCTCTAAAACAGCCCTGGGAATAGACAAAAATCTCGTCCACGCCTCGGGGAGGAGAGGTGTCCCTGTCGTAGGGGTCCAAATAAACTGTGCTGGTACCCCCATATCCTATACTACCAGCATTCATAGCTATTTCAACCTCATTTAACGTCCTACCAGTTGCAGTTAAATTTGTATCATCTGCAAATAATCACGAATTGGTTTTAATTAAACATTCTGGCAGGTCATTTATATAGAGCAAGAGCAACAAAGGCCCTAAAATAGACGCTTGTGGAATCCCGCATTTAACTGGACGACCCGATCAAAGAACTCCATTTACTTGACAATGCTGAGTACGGTCAGCCAAATAAGATTTGATCAAGGATACACTTTTATAGAGAGGCGTTACTCTACCCATTTAACAAATAGATGACATTTTTCCGTGCGTGTGTACTGTAATAACGCACAGATGACGTCACAGCGTGTAAAGAACAAAAAAGTACGCCACGAGACGCAGTCGAGTGGTGTGACTGTTGTGACAGTACTCACGCGCGGAAAAGTGTCATCTATTTGTTTTATACATCAAATTTTATTATTTTAATAAGAAATGTTTGATATTTTTGAATCGTCGAACCGGCAGGGCTATTGAAAAGGAGGTAAAATTTTCAATTCAGGTTTAATTACGTCATAAGTGATCTATACAAAAAAAACAATCTGATTGGGCGACAGAAGAAATAAGGCTGTCCTGATTGGCTAATTTTTCAGCTTTCGGTTACGTCACGTACAATTTATGCGAATCATGATCATGACAAATCGATTTACAATTTTTTTTAAACAACTTTACTGCATACTTTATGGGAAGAGCGCGAACGGGACTCGAGGACCCATGTGAGGCGCTCCCCCGTAGGAATTAAAACTGGCATAAATAAAAAAAACTAGAAATAGACCAACTACATAAATTCGTTTGAAATTTATTGGTATCGTAGATTGAAGGATTTCAAGGCATAATATGTCCAGCTTATTTAGTTTCAGAAATTTTTTCCAGGTTATTTAAATAACCCACGAATAACAACTTTACTTTACTGTAAGTCACTTGACGTTAATACGTAGACGGGTAACAAAAACAGAAGTGTTTCGGCATGAATAGTAATCGGTAGATTCATCAGTAGTTAGTTTTGAAGGAGTTTGTTGCTGCAGAAATATCGGGAGAAATAAAAACAGGAAAACAAGTAGAAATTGCCAACAGGAGGTTTTGTAGTTTCCAGAGTTGAGACACGTACATCAGTTCCAGTTTACGCTCCACGAAACACGTACCGTATACAATCAAAGTTAAAAGTTTGAAGTAACACATGGAAGATCGTTGACGCGCGGATTTCGTTGCGTACGTCGACCGTTGATGACGACGTCAAACCACGTGGCGTGCGCAAGCGTAACCAGTTAACAGGCTTGCGAAAAATAACGTTATAATAAAATTTGCTCCAGCAATGTTAGGAAATACTTAATAGTCTTTACTCACAGTTGTAGAACTTCTTTATACCCCCAAAATTGGTTCACGATGCTCTTAGAATGTCTTAAATGTGTTAGGATTCCAGTTTGATGCAATCAAAACAAGGAAAAAAATACGATTTTTCGAGGAGTTCCTCCGCGCGTGCCTGCGCGCACGAGAGCGATGACGAATCTGAAGTTGAAGTAATATGTAAAGGCCTCCAATTCGGACTAGACCGGGTTTTCAAGTACGAGGAATTCGTTCCAGTCCGAGGCGAAATAATATTTCAAGTCCTCTGCCCAGTACTTCCCTGGTATTTCAACTGATTAGAAAAACACTTTCGCGCTCTTCTTCATTGGGAGACTGGAAATAGCCGTTGGAACAATTCAAAATATAGTTTTAAACTTTTAATTAAAATATAATATTTGAAACAAAAAGTCGTTTAACTCTAATTTTTAAAGAAAAACGTAATTAATGATTCAAGCCGTTCTTTAAAAGAAAAGGCCGAACAATCAAGCGAATACTAATGGCACACACACAAAGTTTTGTGGGAGAAGGGGTTTGGGGTGAAGTACTCCGATTGTCTAAAATTGTGGTCGAACATCATCCCAACGACTCATTGTTACATGGCCTTAGATTGTTGTCCTGGGGTATATAATCCCCATTAGGACTCTGCTAATGCCCTAGGGGTAATAATCCCCAAGTAGGACATATCCTGCCAAAGGGGTAGCGACCCCCTAAGACATCGACCTGAACCAAGGGGTCATAATCCCTTTGGACAGTTCTTACGATTCGACTGATCATTATATTTACATAAAATAACCTGAGTCTATGGGCTTGAAGCGGTGGGTGGGTGGGAAAAAATTCCTGTGTAGAGCTTACAAGTAACTTTCAATGTAGAGCTCTTGGATAAAGTGATTCATTTTGGCGCGTTTTGAGCTTATATGTGACTCTTGCGCGAATTGTAATTGGTTAGTTTTCCCGCCGAAGAGAGAAGTAATGTTCTAATTGGTTAGCAGTGCCGTATCACTTGTTTTTCACGTGCAATGGCAAGCTGGAAGAAAACGACCTTTAGAACTATCTGGCATATATATATATATATATCGGTTGATGATAGGTTGGGAGTAACACCTTCGCCGCCATCCTTCCTGTTCAAGCTTTTGGCACAGCTTGTAGTGAACGTTGTCTCATTAACTGTAATCATCGGTCTCCGATGTTTTAGCATACCGCAAGGCGTGCAGTTCTTACTGTGCGCTTTTAAAGAAAGCGAAGAGGAAGCATTATTGTAATCTTATCCAAGATTGTGCAGGGGACTCCAAGAAGCTATTCCAAGTCGTGTCTTCCCTCTGTAAAGAGCGTTCGGAGAACTCTTTGCCACCCCATGTCAACCTGCGACAGCTTGCAGACGATTTTGGAGAGTTTTTCTGCCGCAAGATCGCCCTCATTAAGGAGAACATCAACTGCTGTGATACCCAACCTCCCGATCTACAGTTACCTCTGCCTACAGGCAAGCTCATGAACTTTGCTGCTGTTTCTGAGAGTGATGTGCGAGAAATTATCACTTCTGGATCTAACGCTAGTTGTCAACTAGATCCTCTTCCTACTTGGCTGGTGAAGAAGTGCGTACACGAGCTTGCACCGATCATCACGAACATGATAAACTGGTCCTTATCCAATGGGTGTGTCCCCGACGAGTGGAAGATTGCTTTAATTCGTCTTCTTGAAGAAGTTACGGCTTGAGCTGATATTTACCAACTTTCGGCCTGTCAACAATCTAGGAATAGATTTTACTGTTCCCAGTGCCCCACAATCCTAACCGCGCAAGTGAACGTACCATGCATAGAAACAAATAAATAAATAAATAGATAAATAAATATTCAGATCACAAAAATTTGTTCAGATATCACGCTTGTCCACGCGTGTAAAATGACTCCACGCGTGTCGAGATTAGCACCCTCACCGGGCTCCAGGCCTTCGGCCCTACGCCCGGGCTCGGGGACCAGCGAAATTATATGTTCTATGTTTGGAAATCTTGTTGACAATGGCTGATACCTCCTGGATTTCTATGGCTGAACAGTATTTCCATGAAGAGGAATGGAAATTGTATCAGAACATTTCTGCGTGGAAAAAGCCGTGGAGTAGATAGCGTTGTGCGCCGGAGACAAAGGTATTAAAATTTTGATTGGAATTTTATCAATACCAGTGGCTTTACGCACAGTGCAGCGTGTCACGTGATAAAGAAAACCGCATAAATTGATGTTATTTTGCACGGGCGCACTTCTACAAAATGGCGAAAAGCGAAGAATTCGGCTCTATTCTGGAGGATAGCGATATGACTTTGGATGAAAGAGAGGGACACGAATCTGAAGAATCTGATGAGGTTTGTAGAAATTTGATTTTGTTAATGAATTTTTTCAATTAAAAAGGTGCGCTGCACTGTGCCTTTTGGAGTTAGATAAACCGTTTAAAAGTTGACAGAGGTTGCTAGGGTCAATTGTCCTAAAACCGGAAAATACCGTGTTAGCCTTTTTAATGTAATTTTTAAAATCGCAATCTGACGCATTCTCGTACCCAGACCCTCGCGCTCCCCGCTGGCGAAGGCTCTGGGAAACTCTGGATCTCTGCGTCGGATTCCCGACGCAGTGACGTCAGGCGCATTCCAAACATTCCAAACTCTCGTGCCAAGAGTCCCAGACTCTGGTATAAACGGCTTGTCATTCCCTCCTTTCAACAAATCTCGTGTAAATATCCATCGTGAATCGCGAGGTAAACGAAGCTATGCGTTTGGAAAGAACGGGACAATCTAGTTTAGTGTTAAAGAGAGAACAGAAAGATGCCATAACAGCCATCGTTCGACGTTCGTGGAGTCGAAGACATCACAGCTGTATTGCCAAGCGGATTTGGCAA
Organism: Corallium rubrum; assembly: GCA_964035015.1. Taxonomy (NCBI): domain Eukaryota; kingdom Metazoa; phylum Cnidaria; class Anthozoa; order Scleralcyonacea; family Coralliidae; genus Corallium; species Corallium rubrum. Next base: position 16,137,187 of record OZ036004.1, on the reverse strand, counting down.
ATTCAGTATTTATCAATTTCTTTCCCTGGTGTTTGACTAGACTACAATCTAAAACGGGGAACATCAGCCCACTCTGGGAAGAAAGTGTTTTGGTCAACTCAGTTTTAAACGTACTCATCGAAGACCAACTGGCGAAACGAAAGAATATGGGATTGAAGGCTGTTGTTTTGAGAGACGATCGCGACATGATAAATATTAGTTTATAGTAGTATATTTTCAAATTTAAATGTTGTGTATTGCTGTTATTTGATTTGTCAAATTATATCAAACGTACGTTTATGGCAAACAGAGTGTAGATTGTGAAATTCTTATTTTGTTGAATTTGTCTGAATTCTTTTCATTGTTTCGTAAAGCCAATCAGAACGCTCATATTTCCAGAGATTCCCAGAGCCAGTTCACGCATCAGCGCGTGGGTCTGGGTACGAGAATGAATCTGACGTACCAATAGATTGTGTCAAATCGGGTCCAATATTTGAAAAATATTTATTAAGACCGTCTGCAATTTCATCAGGGTCTGTCATATTTCTGTGATTTATACTTAACTCATTTACTGTTGTGGGGTTAGTTTTTCTGCCAAGTAAGCTATTTACTGTTTTCCAAGCCTGCTTGGGGTTAGATTTTTGACCAGAAATCCTCCTGTAGTAATACACATGTTTTACATTTCTTATTTCAATATTTATTTTATTTCTTGATTGCTTATAATTTCGCCAATCAGCTTCTTGTTTTGTAATAATTGTTTTCGTTTAAATATATTTCTAGTGAGTATCATCTCTTTAATACTTTTTGTCAACCACGGAACTTTAGAAGTTTTAATCTTTTTATGTTGAAGGGGAGCATGTGAATTCAAAACCTCTAAAAATAATTATTTCCAAATTTCCTACATACCCAAGGTTGAATCATAGATCCTCAAGAAAATGTTGGTCATTAAATCTCTTCATATTTCTAACCTCTATAACCTTAATCTTTTGGTTTTTCTTAAGATTGATTTTTCTAATCCCAAAAATAAGGCTATGATCACTAATTCCGGTATGAATATCAAGGAGGCTAGGCGCTAGCTGTGGTTGCAGTTATGCGGGTTGGCTCATTAATCAACTGAGACAACGGATACAGTTCATATAGTAATATCAATTTTTTAGTTAGCTGATCTGGAATGGCTTTTAGCAGATCGCCATTCAAATCACCAAGGATATGTAATTCTTTATTTTCATTGTCAACAGCTTTGATAAGGTTTTCAAAACTAGTAAAAAAGTCGAGAGATGAATTTGGTGGTCTGTAAACGGATACGACAATAAATGGTCGACTATCACGGTTTAATAATTTCTAGACACACAGCTTCTAAGTCGCCAGTCACAAGATCAGATCTGTCTCGGTAATTGAATGGTGCTTCTTAAATAAATAAACACCACCCCCTCTTCTTGACCTATCTTTCCTAACAATGTCATAACCATCTATATTAACTTGACCATTGGTTATAGTTGAATCAAACCTAGTTTCATTAAAAGCTATTAGATCAATCAATTGATTTGACATTGATATTTTAGTTTCGTCGAAATGTTTAGGTAAGCTAACAATGTTTAATAAAGCCACTTTAAACCCCTTTTCATTGGGAATACCATTGAATTAAAAAACACACACCAACAGTAGATGTATTTACATTCTGGTTACTTGATACACACATTGGAGGTACTGAGCCCAATTGCATGTTGCTGCGTGTAAGACGCTGACAAAAAAAGAGCCATTGGTGTTGCCCAAGGGAATTAACTATATTATTTTTTTGGCCTCAATGATTTTAAATATGTACAAAATGTCTTTCCTAGTGCTCTATCTCCATTGTTATATTCCGATGAAAATTTGAATTATTTAGAAAGGACTTGTTGATATTACTATTACCAATAAAGTGAAAATTTCTATGTGTAGATCAACTTACCAGATGACAAAGAAACATCGCCTCTAATATACTGACTGACAACTAGTTTCACTTGGTGACAACCACTTTCAATCTCTGAAGACCACGCTAAAAAGATTAGCACCCAAATGCTTTGAGTACATTTATAGATATACCTTGCATTTAGCAAGTATCTTTTTAAACTAATTTATATAGAGATATCGCGGGGAACGAAAAAGCGGGGATGTTCCAGAAAGTGCGGGGACCCAAAAAGGGCGATGCCCCAGAAAGTGCGATGTCCTAGAAAGCGAGGGGTCTCAAAAAGCGCGATGTCACAGAAAGCGCGGGGCGCCAAAAAGCGCGATGCCCCAGAAAGTGCAGGGCCAGAGAAAGCGCAGAACCCCCCCAAATGCGGGGCCCATATATTTTTGTATATATTTCTAAAACCATTAATAATTCATGAGGATACAGTGTGATACAGAACTGATATCAGTGTCTGTAAATGTGATATAGAACTGTTTAATAAAATATCAGTTATGTATCACATTTACAGACACTGATATCAGTTCTGTAGCAAGTGTACAGACACTTCGCATTCAACTTGAGTGAGGTACGCTGGTAGCGTCCTCATACAAGATGAAGATGCAAACATTTGCTGAATAACAAATGATCAGAGTTGCCAAATTGAAATTCTTAAAAATCCCAATATGGGCCTCAAAATATCCCAAGATTCCATGTTTTTCAGTTTACTGTAACTCCCACGGTCCCATTCTCGCTCCAAGAGCCTCTCCCGTGCTGGCGCGCTGAAAAGGCCCTGGGGGAATCCATATATCATCGCGATCTGATTGGTGGTTTGAAGGCCTACAACGGAGCTTGTGAATGTTTATAAATAAACGGTATTTGAAACACGAAAACTGACAACGAAGCACAATTCTAATACGTACATATTAATACGAATCTCATTGAAATATACAAGTCAAATATAAACGAACGATGCAACAAATTAAAGAGAACTACCTTCATTAAAAGAGGCCGTAAATACGAAGAAATTCCGACGCTGCTCTATTGCCAAGCTCTGAAGTGAACTTAAAATTTTAATGTCTTGTGCCCCGCCGAGTAAACGCGGCGATGAGCCACACTCGACAAGGACCTTCTTCGCTGGGAATCTATCACAATCAGAATTGTTCCAAAGTCAAACGAGTCAATACAAGACAGCCAAACCGTCAGAATCGAAAAGGAAAAGGAAAATTATATTCCAATTTCCAAACAACTGTTGATGATCTCGTGTCCAACTCCCAAACCGCGAACTTAAACGCGAACACCAAAGAATCTTGGTGTTCCAGCTTGGATTCCCCCTGAGGATTTTCAGCGCGCCAGCACTGCCTCCTCCGCAGGCCCTTGTTGCATCATGGACAGGTCACACACGCCGAATTTAGGGCCTGCAAGATCCTGTAAAAAATTTGGCAAAACTTGGCACGGAATAAATTTGCATAATTACCTACCATTGTTATTTTAAGAATAGCCATGGCTATTTCCAAAGATTTTGAAGGACATTGAAGACTTACGACATACGAATCCTAGCTTTAAAATGAAGGAGTCGTTGAAAAAAGCAATTACAGTTGAACTGTCAACTTTTGGCCGGGATAATCAACGAAAATGCACTTTAGTCTACCCAGAGACTCTTGGGTTTATACCTTTTCGGTTTCCACAACAACTGAAACTTGAATTACGCTACACTATAGCCTACAATTTAACAAAATTAAATCTCATCAACTCTTGGTCAGTTGACAGTCTTTGATAGCTAAATAAACCAAAAAACAATAAGAAAAACCTGTACTTTCCTGACCGTCGAGTTTGCTTTGTTCGGCAGATATTTTTTCCTTCAATTCCTTTTTGTCGCTAAAAATATTATTGGCAGAAGGTCGGTAATTCTAAAACATTTTGGTTTCTTCATTGTCATGATCTGTAAGAAAGTTTAGGTCGAATTTCCTGGTGGATTACAGTGTTAAAAGAACTTGGACGTACGTTTGTCGAACAGCGGTCGGAAAAAATTGCAGGCCCTCTCAAAACTATCGCCTCTATAGAGCCTAGTCTCGCTGTGCATAATGGGATCACTCCACATTTTGTTTACAAGATCTGGCAGGCCCTCTCGAAAGTGTGACGTGTCCATGATGCAATGAGGGCCTGCGAAGGAGAGGCGCCAGCACGGGAGAGGCTCGTGTCCAACTCCCAAACCGCAAACTTAAACGCAAACACCAAAGAATCTTGGTGTTCCGGTTTTGGATTCCCCCAGAGCCTTCTCAGATCTACATCAACGATTTGCCCGACTATCCCCAAAACGGCTTCAGACTGGCTCTCTTCGCTGATGACTCCAACTTATATAACACTATCGAATCTACAATTGCAAGATATTTTCTCCAACTTGACCTCGACCACCTGTATCAATGGAGCCTCCACTGGGCCATGTCATTTAATGTGTCCAAATGCAAGGTCATGCATATCTCAAGGAAAAAGAACTGTAGTACCATCGATAGAGGCTATAACCTTGGCAACCAGCCTCTTGAATGTGTCTCTTCTATATCTGACCTTGGCATCATGGTGTCCAACTCACTGTCATGGTCAAGACATATCGAGGAAATGGTAGCAAAATCCAACAAAACTCTAGGTTTAATCAAACGAATATGCAGGGATCTCATTGATCTATCTACTAGAAAAATCCTATATTGCTCCATAGTTAGATCACGGCTAGAGTATGGCTGTAATCTGTGGTCGCCATATACAAAAAAGCACATTATCCTAATCGAAATGTCCAGCGCAGAGCAACAAAGTTTATACTTAACTATCCAGCCAGCCAGCCAGATGTCATACCTTGAAAGATTAACCAAACTGGGTCTCTTACCACTCGAATATCGGAGAGAAATCAGCGACTTAACTATGATCTTTAAATTCAGAATTGGCCTTATGACTATTGACTTATCTCAGTACTTGACATACAACACTCGTAATTACGACACCAAACAATTTTTACCTGAATTATAAACATAAACAAGACTATTTTCGTAAATCCTTTTTTCCAAGAGCTGCCAAGTTATGGAACACTCTTCCCCAAGACTTCAAAACATGCAACTCTCTAGTTACCTTTACTAGTAAATTAAATTCGAGGTATAAGACTATGTTAGCCACCTATCAATTACCTAACTAGACGATTATAGAGTGTTGTACTAATATTCTAAAACTTTGTTATTTTCTTATCAACATTAATTTTTAGGTTTGATCTCAATTGGGACGAAAATTCTGTTTTAATCCCCTGTCACAACTTTAGTATAATTATTTATAATGATTTATTTATGTATTTGTACTAATTATATTGTGACGAATTAATTAAACTAAACTAAACTAAACTAAACTAAACTAAACTAAACTAAACTAAACTAAACTAAACTAAACTAAACTAAACTAAACTAAACTAAACTAAACTAAACTAAACTAAACTAACTAAACTAAACTAACCTAAACTAAACTAAACTAAACTAAACTAAACTAAACTAAACTAAACTAAACTAAACTAAACTAAACCAACCTAAACTAAACATGTCGGGCAAGCAAAAACGTAACGGATACGTTTAAAATACTTCAAGGACACGCAAAACAGAAAACAAAACTACTGTAACAGTGACAGAATATATTAAAAACAGGGAAACTCAAACAGCATTGCCACTAAATGTTGGTGATTTTATGCTTAAAGCAGCCGCTCTATATTTTTACCGTAAGCTATAGATAGGCTTTTCGTCCTGTTTCTTCCTTGTTTTTTTCGCTATTGCTTTTTCCCAGTGCCCCACAATCTTAACTGCGCAAGTGAACGTACCATGCATATAAATAAATAAATAAATAAATAAATAAATAAATAAATAAATAAATAAATAAATAAATAAATAAATAAATAAATATTCACATCACAGAAATCTGCTCGCATAGCACGCTTGTCCACGCGTGTGAAATGACTCCACGCATGTCGAGATTAGCACCCTCACCGGGCTCCGGGCCTTGGGCACTACGCCCGGGTTCGGGGATAAAATGTGGGACTAATACTAAATCAAAGCGTATGCTCCCATCATGCTCACAAAATTGTCACTCATTTTGTAAATAGTACGTACACACACACACACACACACACACACACACACACACACACACACACACACACACACACACACACACACACACACACACACATATATATATATATATATATATATATATATATATATATATATATATATATATTTCACGCGAGGTGCGATCTTCAGGCAGATTAAACGATTATTCACATCAGCTATATCTTTTATATGGCACCCCGGAAGTTAAATATAGTAGGTGTTATTTTTTTCTTGTTCGGCGATAAATATATAAAAACCATTATAAAATGCTGTTATTGTGCGTAGTATATGGTACTCACCATGTGCATAAATAAATGGACCCAGGGACGTCACAACGACGTCACATGATATAGACGGATCTAAGTTGTGTACATACTGTAAACGCGACGCACTTTTGTTTTTCCAACCAAGCGGCATTGCCTCGTCTGGCAGAGTTTGGTCTCCTCCTGTGGCAGTCTACAGAAAGTAAAACATATATTAACAAGAATACGCTAGTTATTCAGTTAAAGTGGTTTGACAGGAATATTTATTAAAAATTATCTTTTTCCCCTTAAAACGTTTTGTTTTGTAGTGTACATTTGTGCCTCATTCTAGTTCCTTGTATAGCTCTAGTGTCATTGCTGGTAATTCAGAAAAACTCTGAGCTCCAGATGGACTCGAACCCACAACCTTCCGAATCCCAGCCGGACCGCTCTCACCACTGAGCAACTGGAACTCCGGCAGATCGTAGACCGAGGTTGTTTTTCGGTATTTTTACCTAGGAACTAGTCAAACTGTACGTGTGTCACAACTACTTGTTGAGCTACAAGTCGCATAGTGTCAGTTTATTTTCTGTAAATGGTTTTGTATGTTATTGCTTTTTCTGCAATCTGAGTTCCAGTGGCTTAGTGGTGAGGGCGTCCGGCTGGCATTCGGAAGGTTGTGGGTTCGAGTCCTGCCTTGAGGTCAGAGTTTTTCTCTGAGTTTAACTTACGACATCTTGTACAGCCAAAAACAAACGAAAAAACTTTAAAAATATGATTGTTTAAACACCGCTGCCAAACGTGTGTGCATGTGTGAATTCGCTGAGTAAACATTGCAAGAAAAGTGGGAACTAGCCGTGGCGACAAGCAGACAGTGAAGACTGAGTAAGACTCGACTATTCATTTGTGTTTTAAAAAAAGGAAAAGAAAATTACGAAGGGGTAAATTCAGGATGTTACAATATTGACAAGGAAGCCATGCATAAATTACCTACCTTATCTTTTTGGTAGCATGCTTATAATTTTAACTTTTGTGTCGGACTCTCGGACCAGTCCAAATATTTCAGTGTTTTCCCGCTCTTTTTCCGAGGACGGGCTCGGACGTCGCACATGCGCAAAACCTTTGGCAGCGGTGTTGATTGTTTATAGATTCTTCTCATCGAGCCACCTTAAGTAGTTTCCAGGTTGTTAATAGTAAACTTTTCAGTTTGCCAAGCTGTAAGTACTCAATAAAATCAGATGGGGTCCAAACACACAACCATGTGAGAACTAGTCATATGCGCTCTAAGCATTGAGCTGCTGACGCTCAGGTGCATGGCAGACCTCGTGAGAACTACTCACATGCACGCTCTAACCATTGAGCTACTGAAACCCAGATGGCAGGATTGATCTACTGAGACTCGGGTGGCAGACCTTGTGAGAACTAGTCACACGTTCTAACCATTGAGCTACTGACACTCAAAGTGTGTGACTATTTCTCACGTGCAAGATCTGCTACCTTTGTTTTGTTTTTAAAAACTGAGGTCCTTTATTATAGAATAACGTGATTTCTATATGGGCATAACTCGTAAAAATATACAGCAATACTACACACTGAAACATCTAATAAGATATATATATATATATGGAAAGCAGCAAAGAAACCATTTTCCATCATATGGTCGCTTCTTAAGAATGTTCCTGCCTACAAAGCTGGTTCCAGAAGGTGCAACCTTTGCCTCGAGGAAAAACTGACTATTATGAAAAACAAGAACAATTCACTATTGAACAAACGATCCGAACTATTCACCAAGTGCAGACATGAAACACGATACCTAATATCACACTGTAAATAGAGAGTAGCTTCACCAGATCTGTCAGTTGCCTGACGATCGCTTTACTGCGTGAAACTCCGAGTAGCACAGCAAGTCTACCGAATAAATAAATATTATCCGCTCTACCGGTAATGGTATTGAGCGCTCTAAAATCATTGACAAGTCCTGTAACCACTCTGTTACAGTCAATTCTCGGTATATATATATATATATATATATATATATATATATATATATATATATATATATATATACACTCCTCCTCGTGCATGATTTATTACATCAACAGTCATGAACAAGTTGTTCCAACAGCACATTTTTTATAGCCAACGTTGTTCGCACGTGATACAACATGTTGTAACATGGCATGACGAAGTAACAACGATGAACAACAATGTTATACAACAATTGTGAACATGACTGGTGTATCAACACGTCCTTCGGTTGTTCGTGAACAACGGTTGTTGTTTCATCAAGCAGTACCAACTTGTTGAAACAATGATGAACAATGTTGTTAATTCATCATCACACATGATACCAACGTTGTTCCGGCATTGTTCAGGCAACAATGCTGTAACAACTTGCGAGATTTTTACGCGTGTAGATGGCTCCCACATCGCCATCTTCCGGTTAGTACACTGGTAAGTATTTTCACAAACAAGTAAAAACTTTTAAAATTTCGACGCCGTATTAATTTACGTTTGTTATATAATAACAATGTGTATATAACAAGTTTGTTTGTCGGCTTTACGGCTTACCTAATCTTTTGCCAGCCGCTCAAACTTTTCGTTTTTGTTTTGGTGTCTTTTTCAGTTTAACAGATGAAAAAAAAACTTGCTGCTGTTTATTTGTTTAATACAGGCTATGGCAAACGTATTCGCAAAGTGAAACCAACTCCGTTTAACATTCTTTGCGAAATTGTCGACAATCTTTTAAGTTGCCTTCCGAATCATATATTAGCAAACCTCGCGAGCTTTATTAAAGATTATACTGAAGCGAGTTTTCCCCATTACAAGACAAATAAAGAAGACCGTAGTACATGGTAAAACCGAGAAGAAAGAGAAACGTTGGGTCTACACCAAACTGATAAGAATTAGTGAACTTAAAATAAAAATAAGCGAGCATGCAACGATCTTGTATTCTGATGCAATGGGACCCATCTACTTATGGAACACATCCGCCGAAACAAACGTATTTTGGTTTTCGACTGAAGAAACAAAATGTTAGAGGTTTCTTCAGGAAGCAGTTTCTGCCGGGTGAGTTGAGCTTGATGCTAAGGATCTTGTAATAATTAAATTATTTCAATACTTGGCTAAGTAACCGTTGTTTGGGACGATTCAAAAGTTCACAGCTTTGGACGTTTCATCCCTTCTATTTTATCTATATCATATGCCCGTCGTCTTCTCTCCCCCAGCTGGCTTGACGTACTCGCCCCAGTCCTTAAGGTGATTTCACGCGCCCCAAAGTTAGTGAGTGGGTTCCCCACGATCGGAAATCGCATAGAAAATTGGCCACTTTCATGGGGCAGTTCGCAGTCCACGTGCGTGCTGGCTCATGTGAGTTCTGAGGACATTTGAAACTGATGAATTTGAGAAGGGTAATGGGTTCGTACATCGCGAAAATTCCACGAGTTGTCAACAAACCGTATTCTATGGCAAGCCCAACCTTCGTGCTATGCGCTCGTGGAAGAATTATGGTCGAGCGACGATTTGAGCGGAGATGTTTGACTTTGAGCTCGGACGCTTACACGCAAGATATTCGTTCTACGCATGTGTAGCTAATACGGGTCAGCCCGTATTTCGCAAGCCTCGACAGCTGCTATTTCCGATCGTGTGTGGAGAAAATCGTGCCATGTGACTGGGTCTTCATATGTATACATCTATATGTAAAACTATATTTAAACACGCTAGTCTCGATAACAAAGGCTGATTTCAATCAAGGGCGTCACATAATGTAAATTATAAATTATACAATTATAAAAATATTATAAGCAAGTAATATATTTATATGCAGTAATTGGCATTAAGCTGTTGTGGGCACCCTGCCACGTAATTGTAAATTTGTTATTGTGATTTAATTGTAAATTTTAATACTTATTATTTTATTATTATTATTAACTTTACTGAAATCTAATTACTTAAAGCACTCTCACTCACACAATACACCTATGTAATTATTATGTTCTAAGGATTTTGGATGAAGGAAAATTCGAGTGTAGAATATATACATTTTAAGACCAAACCGGGACCAGTTGCGAAAAATGCAACTACACAGGCCTTCCGGCAGGAATTGAACCCACGACCTTGCGATTCTAGTGCAATGCTCTGACCACTGAGCCACGGAGGGCGTTGCCGAGAGCTTGATCGCGAGTTCTGTATATATAATAAGGTGGAAATGCCAGGAGAGAATTGGGTATATTATAAGTAATATTGGGCATTTCACTCGACTACATAGCATGTTCTAAGAATTTTGGGTGAAGGAAAATTCGAGTGTAGAATATATACATTTTAAGACCAAACCGGGACCAGTTGCGAAAAATGCAACTACACAGGCCTTCCGGCAGGAATTGAACCCACGACCTTGCGATTCTAGTGCAATGCTCTTACCACTGAGCCACGGAGGGCGTTGCCGAGAGCTTGATCGCGAGTTCTGTATATATAATAAGGTGGTAATGACAGGAGAGAATTGGGTATATTATAAGTAATATTGGGCATTTCACTCGACTACATAGCATGTTCTAAGGATTTTGGGTGAAGGAAAATTCGAGTGTAGAATATATACATTTTAAGACCAAACCGGGACATGCGATGTAGTCGAGTGAAATGCCCAATATTACTTATAATATACCCAATTCTCTCCTGGCATTACCACCTTATTATATATACAGAACTCGCGATCAAGCTCTCGGCAACGCCCTCCGTGGCTCAGTGGTCAGAGCATTGCACTAGAATCGCAAGGTTGTGGGTTCAATTCCTGCCGGAAGGCCTGTGTAGTTGCATTTTTCGCAACTGGTCCCGGTTTGGTCTTAAAATGTATATATTCTACACTCGAATTTTCCTTCACCCAAAATCCTTAGAACATGCTATGTAGTCGAGTGAAATGCCCAATATTACTTATAATATACCCAATTCTCTCCTGGCATTACCACCTTATTATATATACAGAACTCGCGATCAAGCTCTCGGCAACGCCCTCCGTGGCTCAGTGGTCAGAGCATTGCACTAGAATCGCAAGGTCGTGGGTTCAATTCCTGCCGGAAGGCCTGTGTAGTTGCATTTTTCGCAACTGGTCCCGGTTTGGTCTTAAAATGTGCATATTCTACACTCGAATTTTTCTTCACCCAAAATCCTTAGAACATGCTATGTAGTCGAGTGAAATGCCCAATATTACGTATAATATACCCAATTCTCTCCTGGCATTACCACCTTATTATATATACAGAACTCGCGATCAAGCTCTCGGCAACGCCCTCCGTGGCTCAGTGGTCAGAGCATTGCACTAGAATCGCAAGGTCGTGGGTTCAATTCCTGCCGGAAGGCCTGTGTAGTTGCATTTTTCGCAACTGGTCCCGGTTTGGTCTTAAAATGTATATATTCTACACTCGAATTTTCCATCACCCAAAATCCTTATAGAACATGCTATGTAGTCGAGTGAAATGCCCAATATTACTATGTAATTATTATCTATAGTAAACAAATGTGGCAAAACGTAATAAATAAATAAATAAATAAATATAACGTTGTGTCAAAGAGTGAACTAGTGTTTTTGCGTGCGTTTGCGCGTGCAAAAAGAAGCGATGAGGAAAAATATCTAGCCATAGCACAATCATTTGCAATGTACTTTATTAAGCCCTCAAGGGACATGTAGAAACACATCAAATGATCTTCCACCTTGTGAAAGTAAGGGGCCGTTTATATGAATCCAGACTGAGTTTCAATCCGGATTGAAAAGCGAAGTCAATCCATGTTTACATGGGAATTGGGTTTCTGGATTGAAATCCGCCTGAAATCTGAAATCCGTGAATATTAGAAAACACGCATGCATTGTTTGTTCTGGTTCTCTCTGTCACGTTTTTCATTCCGGAATGAAACTCGCACCGCGTTTACATGATTCCGGAACGAAATTTCAGTCCGGAATGAGATTTCAAACCGGACTGATTCATGAAAACAGATAAAAGGGTTTGATCAGAAGCGGAATGAGTTCAATCCGGATTGAAACTCAATCCGGACTCATGTAAACGGCCCCTAATAGATTAGGAAACCATTTACACTATCCGAGATCGATCTAAGTCAAAAGCGTTCTGAACGAAGGTTCGTTCGAATGCGAACTGAGATTGATCTCAACGAGTGTGAGATCGTGTGAACACTTTCTCAAAGCGAACATGGATCCAATGGATCGATATTGGGTGAGATAGAATTAAGTTGGATGGCTTTGGTGGTGAATAGCTCCTTAAGATTATTGCGCGAGATATGTTGCTATTCTACGTTAGTTGTAAATGACTTCTATTTTGCGAGAAAAAATGAAACGGTACAATTTGAGCTACAAAGTACTACAAATGCATCGACTCGTCAAGATTTCATCTAAACCTTTTCGACCTTATATGGTTTAAATGAAAGCTAGATATTCAGAAAAATATTTCAAAGTACGGTACTGTAATTGTAAATGAAGAGAAAATTTGATGATATTCTTACACCGCCAACGTTAACAAAAGCTCCCGAAAGCGGTAGTTAAAATACCACGAGTCAGCAGTATTTCTGTTGACGTTGCAGTGTTCGAAAATCATTAAATTTTGAATGATTATTGTGGGACAGTGAATTACTGGGTGGAGAATAATAATGTGTTACTAGCGAGTCACGAACCATACCGGCTAAGTGGGGAAAACTCGTTATGTATGTAGACTGCTGTCTACATATTGAAGAAACTAGTCTGTTTCGAAATATCAAATAGCCTAAGTATTTCGTCCTTCAGCTCCCAACTTGATCGGGCTAGTAAACCGAAGGTCGCGGGTTCGAATCTCAGCCGGGCCACAGAATAAAGACTAAGCAGAAGGGCCACTCGGGTCGGAACCTTTGGAGTTTTTGTCTCCGCGCATGTCGCATTACGCATGTCGCTCAGCCAGTAAACTGCATGTTCTGGCCAATAAGCACGCTGAACTGGCTGTCCTAGCCAGTAAACTGCATATTTTTGCATAAAAATACGAGGACACGTTGTACCGCTAAGTGACCCTTCTGTATAGTCTTTATTCTGTGGCCGGGCCAAGTAGAGTTTTCTCTACTTGTCTGGTATGGTCCGTTACTCGGAGCAACATCTTATTATTATCATTAAATTTTCTTTTCATATTTCTCTGAGGTTATGATTCTAAAATGTAATTGTAAATGACTTGGTGAAACAAGACCGTGTGAACTTCTTTCATAAATTAACACAACATCTGGTTTTAACATCGGGCTGTTTATGCGCCAGTGTAATAAAAGTAGCGTGCTGCGTAGGCAGTGTAGAAACAATAATCGAAATATAGTAAGGTTAGATACTGCCGAAACAGAGAACGTAGGAGTCTAACGTTCCGAGCGAAGGCGAGAGAAACGTCTAACGTCTTTCTCTCTGACGAAGGGCCTTCGCTCGAAACGTTAGACTCTTACGTTCTCTGTTTCGGCAGTATATCTAACCTTACTATATTTCGATTGTTGTTTATTCGCCACTTTGATCGGCTAACATTAAAAAGCGATACACGACACAGCGATACGGCGATACAACGATACAAAATCCGGGGGGATTACGCATTTCTATAAAAAGTCAGGCGGACTCACACTGGTAAAAAAATTTAAGCCGGGGGGAATGCCTTGAATCCTGACAGCCATCTAAATTGCGCTCGCGCATTTTCAGTAGCTATACTGCCTAACCCCTTGACACCTAAGCGAGCATGTAAACGCACCTTTAGTATTTTGTATCGCTGTATCGGGTATCGCATTTTAGTGTTAGCCTTTGATCTAGGACTTTCTATCAAAACTAAAATCTTCTTCCTATCTGTTTCTTTTCTTTTCTTGTTTCTTTCCTTCGTTTTCACGTCGCATGTGGTACAAGAGCTTCAACTTATTAGGGCCTCATATATTTCGGATTGAATGATTCCAGATTTCATGCATGACAACTCTTGCAGCTGTCGCGGGTTTTCCCCTAATTAAGATATGCATAAATACTAGAAGTTTCACTTTCACCCTTCGGATGTAACATTTAGTAGTTTTTGATTAGCTTTCTTACGAGTATATAATGGCTTTGACTATAATTTCTTTTGAATACTTATCACGTAGATCTTACCACATAAAAATTGTTTCAAAGAGACATTATTGGACAATAATATTTAAGAATTAGAGCTAAGCACTAAAACAATTACCATGGTGATTTATAAACAAGATTCTTAAACATTGTATACACTTTCCTTCTTGTTAACAAATTTTTACTTTCAACTGATCTTTGTTGGGGAACTGAGATATTTTATGATCGAAATACGAAAGGTTGGTAAACTGCCGATAAACTGAAAGTGAAGTCTAGCGTTTCAAGTGTTTGTCAGAGAGAAATATCATGTTTCTCTCTGAAGAAGGGCCAGCTCGAAACGTTAGACTTTGCTTTCAGTTTATCGGCAATTTATACTAACCTTCCATATTTCGATTTTTAAGTCATTTTACGTATAGTTTCAACTAAATCGCTTCGCTGGGAACCCAATCACTTTTATCCGGACTTCCAAGAATCATGCTGTGTCATCTTAGACAAACATTCACACATGATATGTTTCGTTTGTGTCATTACCACATTCACATAGCCGAAATCCTGCGAAAACTTCAAGCACACAAATGATTATTGATAAGACGTTTTTAGCTATGAAGATTGAAGCGTCGTGGTTGTATTTGGACCAGACGACACATCGAACGACCAAGAATGCTGCGTTGACAAATACAACCTGAATAAATGTTCGAATAGCGAGGGTCTTCTTTCTTGATTTGACACTGTTTGCGTTAATTTCTTTATGCTGAAAAAGTGCCATTGGTGAAAGCAAGAAACTGATACACACAAATATTATAATCCACGTCTCTAACTTTTTCGGCAAATCAAACGAGTTCTCCTTCTGAAGTAAAATTACCTCTAACATCTCAATTCCGTCGAAGAGATCCAGTACAGTCGTTACTGATAGTCTCTCGACAAATTTCTCGTTACCCGATGGAATAGTGATGTTCAGCAATAGAATGAGCAGGACAGGAGTGATACACAGGACAGTTTTCAAAGCGTTAGGGCCAAAAACGTCGGAAGTATCCAATTTGTCGACAACAGTAGAAAATATTACGCCAATCGATGCAACGAGGGCAACCGTATAGAGTAGCCACACAAACCATACTTTACGAATGGCTTGGATATGTTGCTTGTTCGGACGAAAAAACTTGTTCTTTAGAAGATACAATGGAGATGCTAGATAAGCAATGATCATAAATCCAAACCATCCAACATAATGCTCAGCCATGTAATATACAAGTACACATGCTTGGAATAAGTAGAGTACCACATAGGCAAATATCCCCAAACCTATCAGATACTTCGATCCAGGCATTATCGGATTAGAAATTGATAAACTATCAAGACGATATTGAAATAAACTAGGATCTGACTTTATGCAATGACACGAAAGTGTTTACTGGAATTACTGCTTGTTTCGTCTCAAGTATAATATTTTTTACCAAGCATAGCATCATGGGAAGGGTTGGAACCGATTGGAAGAGCTGTAATGACGTTAGATTCATTCTTAAAATAGTTACAGTCATATATAATTTGACTGTCCCACCCCAAGCAAGGCTGGTTTTGTCGCTATCTTGACACAGCCAACACACAACGCTTATGAGGAAATTCTATATTTCCGACAAAGTTTTTGACTAAAACACTATGATTTTTCATGGTTATATTCTATACGTTTTTTTTCTAATTCACATTTGTTGTACATAATTAACGCTCTATCTAACGGTATAAGTTTCCAAAATGGCACAAACCTACAGCCATATTGGGATATATCTTCATGCAGTTAGCCGTTAAATTCTATATTTCCAACAAAGCTTTGCACTAAAACATTTCGGAGACAGGGGATATTGCTGATAAAACTGGTAAGTATTTTTAACGTGACTTATAGTAAACATGTGAGTGTGATCTCTACCACAGTTTTTGTGAGTCATGATAAAAAGATATTTTGGTCAAAGAACGTGTACGTGTAAAAATCTGTACGTGTAAGATTTTTCTTAAGATCTTACAACGTTTGCATGGCGGCGCAGATACATGTACGCATGCGGGCCTTTTGTTTGAAACACGTTTTGGAAACTTTTTCGAAAATGTGTTTCGGAAACTTGTTTCGGAAACTTATTTCAGTGTGCGCCAGGCTTAAGTGTCGTCTCAAGGCTTCTAGATGCGTTCTTTGTTGCTTTCATTGCATTTTCTGAATCCTTATTTTCTCATAACCTAACAATTTTCTTATCAACGGCTCTCGTTACTTTCAGATTTAGCAGCCCTTGGGGGCCGCACTACTTTCGGGAGGCCGCTACTTTCGGATGGTTGAAATACGTTAGGAAGAAATATCAAAAGTCTCTGTTTATCAGTAACTATTTATTTACTACACTAGAAATACAACAACCCCTCGCCCGCTTTTCCCCGAGCCGGGCGTAGGGCCGAAGGCCCGGAGCCCGGTGAGGGTGCTAATCTCGACATGCGTGGAGTCCACTTTACACGCGTGTTGAAATGCGAATCAGTTTGAGCGATCTGAATATTTGTATATATATATATATATATATATATATATATATATATGTGTGTGGACGGACCACGCGCGGTGAAGATTGTGGGGCACTGGAAACAACATAGTTCTTGACAAAAAAGATTTGAAAAAGATCTGATATTATTCTTGACAAAAAAGACTTGAGAAAGGAGTTTTTGAGATACGTATCCTTTTCAAAAGAACAGAAACAAATCAACGTTCACGTATATAAAGTCTTCAGACTTGACTAAAAGGAAACCCGTCAAACCAAAACTCGAAAGAAACGAAGACAAAGGCCGAAAAGTTTACAAAGCTTTAGCTACGGCAAAAATATAGTATAGAGCAGTCGCTCTCAGTATTAAATCACGAACACTTAGTAGCAAAACTGTTGAGTTTCCCTGTTTACATCTATCACTGTTAATTTTGTTTTATATTTTGTGTGTCCTTGAAGTACGTATCATATCCGGCAATCGGCATTGCATGTTTTTTCTTGCCGGCTGCCGTCTTATCTCCTTTTAGATGGCTTTCTTATTGTAAAACTACATATGACTTAGCGGTTGTTTATAATTTAGCATAAAAATGGAGAAGGAACATTTCTTCTTTTGTAAAACGTACAAAGACTACAAATGCTGTTGAACTGAATATTTATTAACATGTATGTGAAAACACTTTCAGCAATTCAGATTTCGAAATGAAAAATTGTTTTTATATCAGTGTAAATAAATTTAAAATGCCATAAATGAATATAGTTTGAGTAGTTTTCAAAATGCAAATATTTTTAGATACCAAGCGATGTTCTTTGTAAACATGGGAAGAAAGAACTGTAAAATATAACCCTAATATTTTAATGAAATTCTGATGCCTGCTTCAGTAGTGTGGTGGTAACGTCGTCGGTTTGCACGAGAACGAGATTGAGTTCAAACCCTGGTGGCAACGTGCAATTTTCTTCATCTCAATATATTTTACGAAATATCATCCTTAAATTTTTCTTTGTTCTTTGTGGCATTTTTCTTCAAAAAAAATAGAGTGTTTTTTTCCCCCCAAATATTCTACCATAATTAAAACTATATTTTCATCGTTCCGACCATTCGCGAGGATCTGGGTACGAGAATGCGTTCCGACAGGAGTAGCTATTTCCAGGCCTCCAATGAAAAAGAGCGCAAGGGGGTGGGGGGTTTGCTGTAAAAGCGAGCGACGGGATATTGCATTTATGTATTTCTAGTACATATAATTTTCTTCAAATAAGCATCCGATTAGGTTTTCTTAAAATATAATAACCCCCCCCCCCCCTGTCTTATGCTCCTGTCATCGAACCGAAGTAAATATAGCACAGCAAAACGGACTGTCAAGATGAAGCAAAAAAAACAACGTTTGACTGCATGGCATTCTCAGTGAGACACGGCAAAAGTAAACAATAATCACATGAATTGCAAAGTTGAACATAAAGGAAAACTTAGTTTACTAGATTTTGCAAGCGTTGAAATGGCTTCCTTGTCTGTTTCACAATAACAGAAAAACCAACGTATTAAAATTAATAGCTTGAAAACTATAAGAGTATAATAGTCGAGAACTAAAACCAAACCAGTACAATTAGATTGCCATGAAAAAGTAACAGGCAAAGTTTCAGTCAAAAATATGAAAAAACAGCGGAGAAAATCACTTGTTCATATCAATCAGGGACGTAGCCAGGGTCTTGGGTTTGGGGGGGGGCGAGAACCTCGGTCTCCTAGGAGGGTCCGGGGGCATGCCGCCCCGGAAAATTTTGGATTTCTAAGGTCTCGGAAACACTATTTCCTGCATTTTGAGGCAAGTATTTAAGAGTAATCTGAAAGCAATAAATTACATAATTTTGTTGAAATCAAACCAGAACATAGAATGATACACGTACGTCAGAATATCTTTAGATTTATTTATAAACAAGTTGTAAATGTAAAAACAGGTTGGAAGCATTTTGTATAGACCCTTACTATTGTAATTTATAGCATATGCATGCCTGCAATATATATAACACATCAACTATCTACTCACTTGGACTTAAAACAACTGTACCCCTCCCCCTCCCCCCCCCCCCCCCCCCCTCCAAGTTTCTCCACGGATTTAAACTTTTCACGAGAACGTTCTTGGAGACCATTGGGGGGGCGAACGTCCCCCCTCGCCCCCCTTGGCTACGCCCCTGATATCAATAATTAAAAGAGTATGCAGTTTAACGTCAAAGTCAAAAACACTAGAAAACACGTCGAAAACACCACAGAAAACAAATTAGCGAATCTATTTAAGAGAGTGAATGCCAGAAATAAGAGAAAACAAAAATAAGGTAGTATAAATTGACAGTTTTGATTAATCAAACTGCAAATTTTCATTCAAAAATATATAACAGTGGTCAAGAATATGGAAAACATAGATTGGCATCTTCAGCAAAACACAGCAAAAACCCTCAACGTAATAAAATTGATATTTTTCAAGATGAAACGAAGGGAAACTTTCATTCGAAAATATATTTTCAGTGGTCGAGAAAATATGAAAAACTTAAGCTTAACTTTTAATAGTGACTTTGTCTTAGTGTGGAAGTTTTAAACCTTCGAGTTTATTCTTGCTCACAATAAACAGTTTTTCCTCAGTTTTTCTTTCTGTGCCTTCGAAAGAGATGTACTAACTGATCCAAAAAGCGACTTTCTTTATTCTCGTCCAGAGATTCTTGTCAACAGTAAATGATTTCAATATTAATTGCTATCGTTATCGCTAAATGCTTTTAAATGTCCATGTCAACCAATGAGCCAATCAATAATTCTGATCTGGTGCTTCATATTGTTAGCAAATTCTGTTAGCAAATACGGCGCAATTTGAACATCCTACCAAGGACTATATATATAAATATTCAAATCACTCAAAATCCCCTCCTTGCTTTTTCTACACGCGTGTAAAATGGACTCCACGCGTGTCGAGATTAGCACCCTCACGGGGCTCCGGGCCTTCGGTCCTACGCCCGGCTCGGGGATTAGTCCTATTTTCATGTAACTTTTTCTGAGGATGATTCTGTAATTAACAACTACCTACTGAATTGACAGCCGGTGAACGACGTGTTCTGTTTACTTTACTAAGTAGGTCGGAAAAGCGTGGCAGGAAACATCTCGTCGAATAAAAGATACGGTCATTCACCCTTTTGTAAAGTGTGGCATTACACTTCCGACGTCAGGAGAAAGGGATAACGAAATAAATAGGTAATAAGGTAAATAACGTTTAAATGTGAGGTAAATATCGAAACGTCTTCTTGATCCATGCACCATTTTTGTTTTGGTTTTGATGCGTGGCCGTCACGCGTGGTACACGAACTCGAACACCCCGCTGTGGCAGAGTATAACTAGATATACCCCGCTATACAGCAAGATATTTCACTTCAATTGATTAAATACCACAGAGTGAAGGGTAGTTCTAGGATTAATCACCTAGTCATGTGGTACAAATCTAGCTCTCGGATTGGACAATTTACAGATGGGATATAATATATACGGGGTGTTGGTGGCACAGTGGTTAGCGCACGTGCCTTTCACCACTGCGACCCGGGTTCAATTCCTGCTCTCAGCAGTTATCTGCTTAAAATTTCACCTTGGCCGCATGTGAGAAGAGTGCTTCCAGTTTGACTCTACCAAACATCGCAGGTTTCCTTCGGGTACTCCGGTTTCCTCCTGTAGAAACACTGGACCAATGAGGGATGGCCCTTACTGGACTTCTAGTGAGAACAGTTAGTTTTTAACTGATAGAGATATCCAGTATAAATAAGATTAGTTTAATATGTGTAGGTTAAACACCTCATCCGAAGTTTATTAGTAAGGTTTTCTACAGAATTCAATAGGAAAAGAGCTTGTGACGAGGTTCTATTGTTATTGCGAAGTTTGTATAAGGTTGGGAGGTTTTACCCTGAGAACAGAGCTTTCTTTTCCTTATTTCTGCGCGGAGAGAAACGAAGACTGTGCCGTATGCGTGACTGGTTTCCATTGCGCATGCATGTCAGTTGCTTGGTTGGTTGGTTACAGTCTCGAACGCAGTCCAAATCAGAGCAGAAAACAAAACAAAACAAAACAAAACAAAACAAAACAAAACAAAACAAAACAAAACAAAACGAAACGAAACGAAACGAAACGAAACGAAACGAAACGAAACGAAACGAAACGAAACGAAACGAAACGAAACGAAACGAAACGAAACGAAACGAAACGAAACAAAACAAAACAAAACAAAACAAAACAAAACAAAACAAAACAAAACCAGAACCGGTTAAACGGGTCTTAAACGGGTTATTCTAAATCTTGGACGAAGCCAAACACGAATACAGCCTTTCTTCCTCTCTCTCAGCGAAAAAATAAGGAAAAGAAGGTTCTGCTCGCAGGGTAGGAAGTTTATATAAGGTTAGGAGGATTATAACCTGTATATAAACCGCAGGAGGATTATAACCTGTATATAAACCTGTATATATCATATTATAATATACATTACCCCCATATTCCTCGCTGAATTACCTTGGACTGAAATCCAGATTCTAGCATCAAAGCATGTATAACAACAAACACGGCTTCGTGGTGAGTCTGCGCACCAGCTGTATCATACAATGAAGACAATGCCGCAGACACACCATCTCGACAAAACACAGGGTTACGAATATGCGTCATCTTGGGCATCTCTCGTACTTTTCCTCCGTGATCCACTTCACAACAGCTGGGACTAAACTGAGATAGACCAGTTGATGTCGAAGGCATATTGTCAAAATCTGGTTCATGGATAACGTCACGTGGTACATTAGTTCGTGTTTGGTCACTATTAGTATCGGTCTTTAGTTCATTTCTTATTATGATATCCAACGCGGCTTGTGTACTTGTGTTGTTTACTTGTATCAGAGCACGTTTAGCTACAACCTAATTCAAAATTAGAAGTACAAAAGAGACTAGTGAACACCATTTCCCATAACTAGAACGCTAATTTTAGTGATTAGTCGACTCGAGTCCACTCTACTCCACTCCACCTCACTCTACTCCAGAACACTCTACTCTCCTCCCCTCCCGTCCCCGTCCACTCCACTCTAATCCTACTCTACTCCCACTGCACTATACTCCACTCCACTACACTCTATTACACAACACTCTACTCAACACCACTCTACCCCCTGTCCACTCCACTCCACTCCAATCCTACTCTACCCCCACCCCACTCCACCCTACTCCTCAACTCCCACTCTACTCCTACTCTACTCTACTCTACTCCCACTCCACTCCACACCACTCCACTCCACTCCACACCACTCCACACCACTCCACACCACTCCACACTACTCTACGTCTCTATTAAATTCAATGGAAAAATTAAGGGTTGTTATTTCGATGTCAGAAACCCAGGTAGATTCGGAAATCCAGAAACCCGAGTAGGGTCTGCAGTGATTGAGATAGCCTGCGCACAGTCGCTGCTCTCTCGTGCAGTGGAAGCGAGTGTCTGTGAGTTCGAGACGATAATCGTGTTCCGGCCACGCCCGTTGCTCAACCTGACGCTAGGTTCACACTTGTATGAGAATTGTTATATAAACTTGGAAAATGTTGTTGTATTTTAACTTAGTCCGTAAATCAATATAACTAGAAGTACATGAATGCAACAACCCCTCGCCCGCTTTATCTCATTATATGCATTTTTGTAACGCCCCCCCCCCCCTAATTTCTATTTTTTGTTGTATTAATGACACACAGAAAACACCCCAGAAATTTATTGTCACGTATTGACACACCGAAAGAACATGCAAAGTCAATAATTAAAACAAAAAACAAAAAAACGAGATGAACCAAATGACAAATTTTCATTCAAAAATAGATATAAATAGTGGCCAAGAAAAGACACAATGCCAACGTCCTACTCCTAGCGTCCAAAGACAACTCTATAGACAAGATATTATTTAAATTATTTCGTAATCCAACCGAACTTATAAATTATAATTTGCTGACGTAATTTAAATAATGTGAATAATTTAACACGTTAGTTACCAGTACCCTGCTATTCGAACTGCACAAAAAGTGGATTTGTTATATAAACAGGTTTCAGAATTACTTTCAGATTTTCATCTCGCGTGTAATTTCACGTGTAAATGGTGTCCACGCATGCCGAAATTAGCACCCTCACCGGGCTCCGGGCCTTCGGCCCTACGCCCGGGCTCGGGGATTAAAAAATAGACTTTCTTTGAACAGTTCATCTCAAATGCTGTTTACCTTCAGTGAGTTGAATAAAATAATTAACGGTAATTATTATACATTCAAACTTCATTCTCGTTTCTTATTGGTCAACATACTCTAGTTCATTCTCAATGTCCTGCAGCTGTTACGTCATTTCCGCCGGATATTCAAGGATTAACTCATTCCTGTCCGAGGGCTTCCCCAGAGGTGAATGAAATCGTATGGTGATTCAGACAAGAAAGAGTAATCTAGAGCACTCGCGTGAATGTTTTATCGGGATTTACATCCCGACTGGAAGTAAATCGCGATAAAACACGAGCAAAGAGTGCTTTAAACATGTTAATATTCAATTTGAGCACACTGGATATGAAATTTACGCTTGCAAAATGAGTGACAATCTGATCATTTACAACGTATCTTTGCTTAAATTTCCTCGCTTAAGAACGAGTTTCCTATAGAAATATCTAAAATACTAGTTTACCTCAAGAGATCCCTCGATGTAGCTTCACAATTTGGCAACTGTGCATTAATTTCCATGCGTTATAACATTTACTGAACGATTAATAACGCATGGAGAGCGTTGGCTTCGTTGCCATGACACAACAGGGTATCACGTGCTGTAAATTATCCACTCAGAACCCAGAAAATACATCAGTGTTGGAGAATTGAATATTAATAAACACTTATGTACTGACGCCGAGAAAAACAGTGTGTTTTGTGGCCACGAGACTTGCCGTTGTTTCTTGAGGCGAAGCCGAGGGCAACAACGAGCAGTCGAGGGGCCACAAAACACACTGTTTTCCCGAGGTACTAGTAAATAAGTGTTTTGTTATATATCAAGTGTTAAATGACAATACAAATGTTGAGTAAAATCTTCAGACATTGCTTTAAAGTTAAGGAAAACTGGAAAAAAAAACAAAGCCAAACTAGACCTGATCATCTACTTCCGGTTTTCATGTTTTTCCCTGGGGAAAAATAGATGTAATTTACCCACTACCATGGGTTACGCGGAAACATTACGATTTTTGGACACGCGAGGACCGCTCCGCCCAATCAAAAAGCTAGAAAAATGGATTTTGACACGTGATATATAACAATATACACTTAATGTCTGCTCCCGAGGGAAACAGTTAGTTTTGTTTTCCCGGGAGTCTTGATATTTCCCGAGACGAAGTCGAGGGAAACATCGAGACTCGAGGAAAAACAAAGCTAACTGTTTCCCGAGGGATCAGACATCAGACATTAAGTGTTTTGTTATATAGCTTGAGTTTCGCTGAATAGTTTCGACGTTTATCAAGGGAAAGTACACAAACGAAAAGACAAACTGAAAGACTTACCAAAACATTTCGCCTGGCTCTGTAATTTCACATCAACCATACAAATATGAGTCTCAGAACAAAAGAACAGCAATACATTTCTCCAGTTAATCTTCACACATGCTTTGACGTCTTTTTTTTCCTTACCAAACAAGCTTTTGTTTATAGGAAACCGTGAAGGTTCAAAGTTCTAGCGGTCAACAATTGAAAATTTATTGACCTCGCTGGTTCACTAGTACAGACCGAACAAGCGAGCTCAATAAGTAGTTTATTATATGGCCATAAATGTTGTGAACGTTCTGTGAAAATTCGACCCATCTTTCTTGCGAACTAAACGAAAATGGCAGACATTTTCCCATTTTTAAAGTACTTTCCGTTGAGCTAGAATCCTGAACTTTCTACCTCAAACAGTATTTTCCCATTGCTCTTGTTTGACATATTGCTCAAGATCGTACGTTAAGTAGTTGAACAAAAAATCATCTGAAATTCTAATACTTGTGAGAAGTCAATGTTATATTATTATCAACAATGTTACGAACGTTTTGGACATTTTAAAAACTTTCACAAAACGTGGAAACCCGAACTATACATCAAATGAAACCTTATAAAATTTCTAACGTAGTTCTGGTAATTATAATCGATCTTGTTGCATATACTGACATAACTGAACCATTGTGTTTATAAGACTTACGGTCCCGAAAGGCAGATTCCGCTCTACGGGAAATATCCGACAGCTTATGAACCAATCAAATTACAGGATTTCCATATTCGGACCTCTCAGCGCTGCTGCCATATAACAATTAACAATTATTCACCAAAGTGGAGGTGAATGTCTACACTATTCACCGACACTTCGGTGAATAATTGTTTTAGCATATACCTCATAAATGAAATAACAAATTTAACATTCCTATATTATTTGGTATCTTCAGACAAAACACGGCCTCTATCAACTTGGCGTACTCGATATTTGTCGACAAAACAGTTTTTACAACCTTTGAATATATTAATGGCTAGAAATTTGTTAAGAAAGATACCTGTGGACACTCTTCTACTTAATTTTGTTGACTTCTCTCGCTAGTCTACTACATCAGCCTTGTTTATCAACAAAATCTCCTGCTTCAATAAACAAAGCAATATCTGGCCGCCATTTTGTTTTGCCCGCAAGTGAATAGTGCAGGATATCCCGAGCTAGAGGAACCAATCAGATTGTGTGAAAAACACTATTCACCTGCGAGGTATATGCTAACAAGAATTATCTAGAAATCGGTTAATATTATCCGCCTCAGCCTTCAACTTCGGTAGATAACAGTGACCTCGGTCTGGATAATCCTTGATATCATGCTCAGCTTCATCCAATAATTGTTTAATATTAACCAATCCGTCTGCGTTTCTAAGCTTTTGAAATTGACACCGTGAGATCAGTGAAACATCATTGGTCCATTTGCCACTTTTGATTTCTCAAGCCACAGTAATACTACGGCGACCAATCTGATCCGTTTCCAAGAAACCCTGAAAAATCCTTGTGACCTGAAACTATCTATCCGTTATTGTCTCGAGCTCACAGAAGCCCTCTCCCAATTTCTTCCACGGGAGAGCAGTTGTACAAAAGGTATGAATGAGAAGACCGAGACGATCATACAGAAGCCACGCTTAAGGTGGCTCCACATAGTTTCTTGAAAAATGGAAAATACTGTTTGGGAGTCCAAAATACGTGATTAAACAATTTGGAAAAAGAATAGAACTAAATGTTTTGCATAGTCAAACAGTCTTTCAATCAAAAAATGTTACCAAATAAATAGTTGCAACAGTTGTTGCTATGGCAACATTGACTTTTCAAAATGGCTGCCAATTACCCTTCAAACTAATTTAATTCGAAAATAACTTTGGTGACCCCCAATTTTTTTTTCATTAAAACTTTTCTTGAAGTATGAGTAATCAATAGGCCGATTTTAAAAAAATTCTGTAACGAAACTTTTTAAAAATTAACAAACATGATTTTTCCGGAAAGAAAATTATTCGTTCTACAGAATTTTTTTTTAAATCGGCCAAATAATTACTCAAACTTCAAGGAAAGTTTTAATGAAAAAAAAATTGGGGGTCAAAATTGGGGGTCACCAAAGTTCTTTTCGAAGTAAATTAGTTTGAAGGGTAATTGGCAGCCATTTTGATAAGTCAATGTCGCCATAGCAACAACTGTTGCTTTTTATTTGGTAACAGTTTTTGATTGTCAGACTGTTTAACTATACATAACATTTAGTTTTATTCTTTTCTCGAATTGTTTAATCACGTGTTTAGGACTCTCAAACTTGTATTTTCCATTTTTCAAGAAACTGCATGGAGCCACCTTAAAGAGATAGTAAGATTCCAAAATTGTCTATCCCAATTTCGATTCTATTTAAAAGTGTTTTAAAATAGAGAAGAATAGCCTTAATTTTCGCTTTTCAATTTCTCATCTTGTTCCAAAGATATTTTGGCTTTAAAAAAATGCAAATAAGATATCTTATGACGTCATCTACTCCACTAATTCCGTAAAGGAGGAATATATACGGAAATAATAGGTAGATTGTGCTGTGTGGAGTAGATGGTATATCATAAGGCATCTGCCATCTAACCCTTTGACAGATTTAGAAATTAAAATATGCTTTACAAGCTACCTGTAAATTGTAATCTTACCTACAGGCTACATTATCTGTCATACCTCATCAAATCCCATTTCAACGAGTTGCGAGAGCAACACTGGATTTGCCTCATTTGTCGTATCTCGCCTGTCATCTTCACCACTACCAGTCCTCACTGCATACTTGGCTACAACAGGTGCAGACGAAAGTGCATAAATCAAGTCCCCATTAACTAAACCATACGACGACAAGGTTACGTCATTTCTGTCTATTATATCTGTGCCATTTAAAGAGATTTCTATCGTAGAAATATCCCTAAAGAAAGAAAACTTAACATTTCAATACCAGGCTTCAAATTTAACTTTTCAGTAAAGAGCAAAGCCAGTTAGGGAGTGTTAGGGGGTTTTCATTCGTGTTTACATGAGAAGGGCTAGCTCGCCTAGCCGGGCTGGCTTGCTTGTTGTGCTAATTGGGTAATTATCAGTAATTATCAGTTCTGGCAAGACACGAAATCTCATTGTTTTAAATGTACATGAACAAACAGAACTTGTGAATTGTTAATATGTCGAAAAAAAGCTGATAAAAACAAATTTTGTCGCGTGTACGAAGCTTTTTGTGCCATTCCGGGAAAGCCAGCCAGCCCGGTCAATCGTGTTTACATGGGGAAAAAACAGCCTGGGTAGCCGAGATCCCGGTTACACAAAGCGAGATCTCGGCTAGGCGCGAGACTAGGCTCAGCTCTGATACAAACACAAGATGAAAATTAACAAGAAATTATAGCATAAGTGAGATCTCGACAAAGCGGGCTAGCCCAGGTACCCGGACTGGCTCGCCTCCATATATACACCCCCATAGCCTTTGGTGTGACATACATTTGATACAAAAGTACCAAAGCATTTCACCAATGGAAAGGGTACCAAAGCTTAAGTTTTAACCCATGTCCACCATTTACTTTTGGCAAAGTGATTTTGAAATATTTACATGGCGTTCCCAGTGTAGTCAATGCATGCATGGAAATTCTACGGTAGACACCAAGGCTAAGGTTGTTAAAGCAGTATCCAAGGTTTATGAATCTGGTATCCCTACTTCATATTCCACTTTTGAACATCTAAATATCTCAACTTGCAATAATTAAAATGAATTATTCCGTTTGCGATAGTACCTGCACTTATGTTACGTTTTAAGACGTTACCTTACATTATAAGACGTTGCGTTACATTATAAGATCTTACGCTACATTGTAAAGTATTACGCTACATTGTAAGACATTACGCTACATTGTAAGACATTGCGCTACATTATAAGACATTCTGCTGCATTGTAAGACATTACGCTACATTGTAAGACATTACGCTACATTGTAAGACATTACGCTACATTGTAAGACATTACATTATAAGACATTACGTTACATTGTAAGACATTACTTCAGATCCTGTGGCTGTGCGGTATCGAAATTTTCATGGTATATAACGTTGGGATATTGAAATTAAGACTTCTAGAATCCAAAACTAAAATCTATAGTATCCCGTGGATATTTGGAACCGTGGCCATTGGGAAGGCACCAACAACACTGGCTGCAGTCAAATTCGAGACCTGCAATACTTAACAAATAAATTCCCAATGCGGCTATAGGTGACTTAAAAACTTATACTGTTCATGACAGGTTTCATAAACAGTGCTGTAACTTTGTTATAAGCTTACAGGTACTGTAGACTACGGTACTAGTTACATGTGATTGTCACATTTTTTGTCTGAGTAACTTTACCGGTTATATTTACTTTTTATAAGAAGGTAACTACCACTAGTTGTTATATAGCTAGAGTTTTGCTGGATAAAACGATGACTGTCATTGTTGGTTTGTGGTCACATGACCTTATATAGCTAAATTTCAATGTAGACCGAGCGGGCAACAATTGAGAACTTATTGCCCAGTCGGTCAATAATATTGCAATTGTTAATTGCCCGCCAGAACTCTTCACGGTATTCTATAAACAAAAAGTTTGTTTGGCACAAAAAAGAATATTTATAGGTCTTCAACGTATGCGTGAAGATTAACTGGAGAAATGTACTACTGTTCATTTGTTCTGAGACTCATATTTGTTTGGTTGAAGTGAAATTACGGAGCCAGCCGAAATGTTTTGGTAAGTCTTTCAGTTTGTCTTTTGTGTACTTTCCCCTGACAAACGTCGAAATTATTCAGCAAAACTCTGGCTATATAACAAAGCACTTAATGTCTGATCCCTCGGGAAACTCGAGTCTCGATGTTTCCCTCGACATTCGTCTCGGGAAACATTTAGACTCTCGGGAAAACAAAACTAACTGTTTCCCTCGGCGCCAGTCAACAAGTGTATATTGTTATATAGCTAGAGTTTCGCTGGATACAACGATGACTGTCATTGGTTGGTTTGTGGTCACACAACCTTAGCTAAATTTCAATGTAGACCGAACGGGCAACAATTGAGAACTTATTGCCTGTTCGGGCAATAAGTTCTCAATTGTTGCCGGCTAGAACTTTGAACTCCTCACGGTATGCCGTATCCTATAAACAAAAGGTTGTTTGGTACGAAAAAAGGAATATTTATAGGTCTTCAAAGCATGTGTGAAGATTAACTGGAGAAGTGTATTGCTGTTCTTTTGTTCTGAGACTCATATTTGTATGGTTGAAGTGAAATTACGGAGCCAGGCGAAATGTTTTGGTAAGTCTTTCAGTTCGTCTTTTGTGTACTTTCCCTTGATAAACATCGAAATTATTCAGCGAAACTTTAGCTATATAACAAAGCACTTAATGTCTGATCCCTCGGGAAACAGTTAGTTTTGTTTTCCCTCGAGTCTCGATAGTTAGTTTTGTTTTCCCTCGCTTCGTCTCGGGAAATATCAAGACTCTCGGGAAAACAAAACTAACTGTTTCTCTCGGGAGCAGACATTTAGTGTATATTGTTATATATCAAGTGTCAAAGTCCATTTTTCTAGCTCTCTGATTGGGCGAGCGGTCCTCGCGTGGCGATCCAAAAATCGTGATGTTTCCCGCGTAACCCATGGCAGCGGGTAACATTACATTTATCTTTCCCTAGGGAAAATATCAAAACCGGAAGTAGATGGTCAGGTTCAGTTTGTCTTTGTTTGTTTTTTTCAATTTTCCTTCATTTAAAACAATGTCTGAAGGTTTTGCTCAACATTTTTGTTGTCATTTGATACTTGATATATAACAAAACACTTATTTACTGGTACCTCGGGAAAACAGTGTGTTTTGTGGCCCCTCGGGAAACAACGGCGGTCTTGGGGCCACAAAACACACGGTTTCCCTCGGTGCCAGTAAATAAGTGTTTATTATACAATATCAAAAAAGTAACATATAACTTAAGTTACATTTATTAGCTATTGGAAATGCCATCACTTTTCTTGACCTCAGATCACACAAGGTCATTGTTCAATCCTTGTACATACAGAGTCTTATCTTTGTTTAACAACTTTAATTTGGCAAAGAAAAATGTAGATTGAAATAATTGAAATAATAAAAGAGAAAAGAAAAGCCAAATATGGCTAGGCACGAACGGGACTATAGTCCCATGCAAGGTTACATGTAATAATTGATATACATGTAATATCATGTAATAGTAAGTATTATATAATAACATTTAGAAAACGCACGAGGTGATTGGCTGAAAGCCGTGTTACTATAACTGTACAGCATGAAACATGGAAAAAATGTCCACGCCATCCAATACGCCATTATTCGGCGTAAAAGCTGCATCATACGCCATCCAGTACACAATCACACGGTCATTTTAAACAGTAAGGAGAATTTACGCTTTGATTATTTTTACATTATACCTATTTTCGATGAGTTATTTTTTAAAAGAGGTAGAAAACATTTTCTAAAAATTGGATTTCTAGGGTCTCTGAAACACTATTTCCTGCAATTTGAGGCAAGTATTTAAGAGTAATCTAAAAGCCATAAATTGCATAATTTTGTTGAAATCAAACCAGAACATAGAATGATACACATACATCAGAATATCTTTAGATTTATTTATTTATAAACAATTAAGTCGTAAATGTAAAAACAGGTTGGCGACATTTCATATAGACCCTTAGTATTGTAATTTATAGCATATGCATGTCTGCAATATATATACGGTACAGTAAGTGGGAACACTGGCCCACAGGGCGAGTGTTCCCACTTACTGTACCGTATATATATACACTTACTGTACCGTATATATATATATATATATATATATATATATATATATATATATATATATATATATATATGTAATATATCAACAACGAGTTTGAGTGTTTCATCAGGGGATCCAAACACGAGAAAACATGATGAAAGCACGAGGCCGAAGGCCGAGTGGTTTTATTGTTTTCGAGTGTTTGGATTCCCCTGATGAAACACGATAAACGAGTTGTTGATATGGCATCTCAATCGAGTGATTTCAATTAAAAAATACAATTAAATTAAACCCTCATGAGATTTTATTCATGAATTTGTGTAAAATTTATTCATACAGCAACTTGTTTGTTTTGCATCGATAATTAAGATCTTAAGAGTTAGATGAACACCGGTTTTCATCTAATATCTTGGGCTTTACTGGAGTATCCAACTTCAATCAGGTGATTGAATGAACTATTGTAATTGGCTTATTATACATGAATTATTAATGGTTTGAGATATATATATAGTGATATATTTAAAATTTTCTAAAACATCTAGTCATTACACGGTGTTTCATGCTTAACGCAATCATCAGAGTCGTCTGATGATTGCGTTAAGCATGAAACACCGTGCAATGACTAGATGTTTTAGATAATTTTAAATATATCACTATACCAAACTCTACACGGCGACAACCTTGTATTGAGCACTCTACTTCTGGGAGATTATCCATGCTTTGGATTATTTTACCTATATATATATATATATATATATATATAGATAGATATATAGTAGAACCCGAGTTTTACAACCCCTTTTTTACGACCACCTGCTGTTTACGATCACTTTTTCTGGCTCGGACGATTTACAATACAAATGTACATGCAATGAGCGACCACCTGCCTAACGCGACCAGCGACCACTTTTTTGTGTCCCAAATAAGATATTTACCTATTATGAGCGACTATCTCAACGTAAGACTGCCGAAATACGTCAAAGAAATGCTCGCATTCGCGTTTGTTTACTACGAAAAACTACTACGTCATGCGAACCGGAAGTGTTGTGCAATTGCAGTGTTATTGCACTTTAGTCTTGTTTTGCTTCTCTTTTGAGCATTATTTGATGAAAATCTGTGTGAATTTTTTGTTATCAGAGTTAAATACTTTGTTTGAGAGTTAATACAATGACTGAACAATTCAAAACAATGATATATATTTGTTAACTTTAGACAAGTTGGTCTCGATCGTTACCGCGACAAGTTCGCATATTTTACAACTGCTTTTTGACTTGGAAAGGAAAGTGACAAAACTGAGTGTTCACATCTAAAAAATACTACTGGAAGATCGTAAATAAAGCCAATAGCCTTTAACAAGGTACGCTGCGCAGTGCCTTTAAACACACAAATGTCAAATTTCTTTTCCTTTAATAACCAAATAACATACTAACATTAATAAATCAAGACTGCACTTCTTTGAAGTGTTCTTGCCTTTCCCATTTCCCTTGTAAATCTTTACAAATCGCCATTTTCTTAATGCAGTGCTATCAAAATGGCTGCTATGACATCACATCACTATCTGCCATGTATGACCACCTGTCCTGTCATTTACGACCACTTTTACCTGGTAACAGTGGTGGCTCTCTCTCTCTCTCTCTCTCTCTCTCTCTCTCTCTCTCTCTCTCTCTCTCTCTCTCTCTCTCTCTCTCTCTCTCTCTCTCTCTCTCTCTCTCTCTCTCTCTCTCTCTCTCTCTCTGTCCCTCTCTCCCTCTCCCTTTCTCTGTCTGTCTGTCTGTCTGTCTGTCTGTCTGTCTGTCTGTCTGTCTGTCTGTCTGTCTGTCTGTCTGTCTGTCTGTCTGTCTGTCTGTCTGTCTGTCTGTCTGTCTGTCTGTCTGTCTGTCTGCCTGCCTCCCCCCCTCTCTCCCCCCCCCCCTCTCTCTCTCTCTCTCTCTCTTTCTCTCTCTCTATGCATTTATTTTATTAATTACATATCCTTCTGTAATCAGGCCCAAATGCTGCAATTTCATTGGTTTAGAGAAGTGCGATTTGAGCATTAATCACACTCTTGCTAGCTGTAATCACACACGTGCTTCAGCCAATGGAAATCAAGCTAGCTATCAAAATTGTCCAATCACAGTTCAGCACCTAAGCTGTAGGATTTTCTGGCATTTTTCAAAAAATTAAAAAATGGATGGTTTTAAATATTAAAATAATTAGAATTTAAATTTGTATTTTTTTGTATACATTTTGAAAACAGTGTCATGTCCCCAACAAATTAAAAACAAATTATTACCCAGATTGGCACTCAGGTATTTCTTAAATATTTTAGTCAGTAAAGTAGCAACACTTGGTGAAATACAGTAAACTGCATGAGTGTGTTTATAAATACATGCGTATAAACACACTATAAAGTAAAGGCAAACAGCACTAAATTACTCACATTTTTGGTTCTTGTCATTCTTTATCAATAACTCCCAGTTTTACCTCACATATAATTGTATGAACTCCTCATAAATTCACTTTACAGTATTATTAAAAAAACTGCTCACCAAGTCTCCATATATTAAAAGAAATGGCCACCTGACATTTGCATTTTTTGTGGGCCATGTTGAGAGGCCTAGGTCTAGAACCCAAAAGTTGGGCTACTACGAGGTATTTGCTGTTGAAAACAAGATGAGGACATGACCTGATTACAGAAGGATATATAATTAATGGGTAATAGAATGAATTGAGTCGTGCTATTAATGCCAAATCATACTCGTGATTAACAAATCAACCTCCTGCTTCACGGTCAGTTGATTTTTTAATCACTCATATGATTTTGGCATTAATAGTTCTATTACCCCCATTAATTGTACTGCACCCAAGGCCCTGGGAACGATGGTGACAAAAAATTCAAAATGGCGGCCAATTCTGCAATGGAAAGTTTTCACATTTACAATGACTTGTGGTACACTATGAACTAAAAATTCCATGTAAATATTATGAAATGAGTACGGAGAACACCCTGAGTGAAAATGATTCTTGTCAAGTAATGAAACAAGATGTTTTTAAAGGCGTGAGTTAGTACGAAGCGTACGTGTTGTAATTTTGTCATGCATATAATAATAATAAATAAGTAATCATATGATTTTGCTCATACAATTAAGGATTTGCACTACTCGTGATATTTGAAAATTATGCCAAATTGCACTCGCCTAACGGCTCATGTAATTTTGGCAAAATTTTCAAATATCACTTGTAGTGTAAATACTTAATTATACTCGCTATCATATGATTACCTATACAAATTACGTTCAAAAAACGTTTTAAGTCAGAGAGCGTTAACCCTTTCATGCATGGTTCTCCGAGACGTCTCTCGTTGACGAGTAAAATCGCCTGGCGTTAGACAGATTGAAAAGATAGTTGTTCCATAACAACAAATGCGAATGAAAGGGTTAAAAACTTCTCGCAACGACATTAATATTTATGCATTATATTCGGGCGATTGGCTACAAGATACTAACCTCACTGATGCTGCCTTGCAAATGGCTTCTTTAAGAGTCAGTACGGTAGCATTTTCCTCTCCAATATTAACAATAAAACGTTGTTTTCCAAGACGTACACGAAGTTTCATTCTCTGCTTCCTTCAGTGGCAGCTCTTGTGTGCATTGTTGGGAAGTACTTCATGTCATATCAACTATCGGTTTGTTGCTGCGAGCCGTAAGGCGAGCAGCTCAATAATCTTGACGAGGTGTGGGACGTGACGAGTTTATATGCGTTCACAAACTCGATTCTCAGGATCGATTTCGTGGGCGATGATCTTCGGTATACGCAATGTCTACTGATCAGCGGCAGGCATTACTAAATTGTGCGCTACGCTACACCACGTTGTCTTTCTTCCTCGAGGACGTTTCTTGGCAAGTTGGCATTGTTTGGCGCTGGAATATATTGATTTATTAAAGAGAAGTGTATTTTTCTACTATACTGTTATATCAAACACAACTCTATTTGTCACTGGAAGTATATATCAAGGCCACAAAAGGCTTAGCGACATTTCGAGGGGCAGACAGTGTATTTATACGAGTCTTTGTTCATTAATTTTTATACACACACACCATTGTGCCAGATGATTTCACTTAACATTTTAAGCATGCGACGTTATTGTCAACACTCACGTCACGCGTACAAAATTGAGCCATTAAAGATGCAACAGTCGTTATTGATGCAAATCAACAACCTAAAACTGCATAGATTGCCATTCTTCACTTCAAGCAAGAGTGCTGACGCCATGCCAGTGATAACGTACAGCTTGCAGGCGCAATTTGGAAATTATTAGCAGGGCGCGCAGAATTATATTTTCTGGATGCAGTAACGGATTGAGCTAACATCTTTTGCAGCTTTTTGTTTCCTTCCTTCGTTGTTGAGATATTTCAGTTTGTTTTGTTTGATATGTAAATTTAACTTATAAGATAACTTTACGTCACATTTTGCATAATGATT